>WYDK02060701.1:0-10705 GCA_009867345.2 Toxicodendron radicans | reverse complement strand
ACCTTCAATCAAACCCAATTTCAACTAATTTTGCAAAACCCAAAGTTGAGTGGCGGCGGTGAACAATGGACAATCGTAGTCTGGAAGGTTGGGGTTTTGAAGGGGAGATGCTTATGAGTGCAAGGGTGGTGTCATTTGGGGTTGAGGTCGTCGGAATCAGCCGAAATTCGGTTGGAGATAGTCACGTGGCCCATAAAAAAAACCCAATTGTGGTTGGCGATCTACCGTATTCCGCAAACAAAACCATCAAACAAGGCGACAATCAAGCAAAACATCCTAACACAACCAAAACAACACACTGCCACAAGCATACTGACCTAGGCACGGGCGCTAACTGGCAAGTGTGAGAGGCGGCGCAAAGAGAGATCATTGTGGCAAGAAGCAATGGCAGGCACCGTCGCGCTAACAAGCTCAAACGTAGCGAGAGATGCAAGCGCGCGACGCAAGGTGCAGGCCATGCGAAGGTAGGGGAATTGCGCGATGGGGCAGTCATGGCGCAGCCACTGGAATGTAGGTGGTGGACTAGGGGTGAGGGGAAGGTGAGGGGAAGCAGCTAGTGGAGAGAAGAAAAGAAAAAAAAGAGAAGGAAAAGAGGTGAAGACGAAGAATCTACTGGAGAGAAGGAAAAAATGAGAAGAAGAAGAGAAAGATTCGGGTGGAGAGGAGAAGAAACAATGGGAATGGAAGAAAAAAAATGAAAATGTTTGTTTTACCTTTCTACTGTTAAAATAAACGGGACGGAGTTAGTTTAAGGGTCGGTCTCTGGAATAAATGCAACCAGAGATATCAACTTAAGATTTCGCCAAACCTTGGGTGAGATCATGTAATTTACTCTACATTAATTCATATCTAATTTCTCTATTGGTTTGGTTCAATAAATATAATTTCTATGAAAATTAAAAACACAATTATATACAACCCGAAACCACTACATAAAATGAAGTGATGCAAGTCTAATTTGAGTGAATAAAATAAGTATCTTTTTACTCTTGAATTACATAATTTATCGTATTCCATCAATTCTACAATGTCAAACTGAAATTAAAGATATTTGTTGCATGACTAGTTGTGTGATTTAAAGTCAAAATCACGTTTTCTGATTTATTCCTTGTAATAATAAAATAAGAACAAATATCAAAAGATAATTATAAAAATTAAAGGTAAAGGTCCACCTTATTTATGACGATGCATGCACTGACGGTATTGCATGTTGGGTAGAGCCTGGCTGTAACAGCCGGGTCAGCTTCCAACTTGACACTCAACATGAAGAATCAAGAAACTACACGTACAACAAGTTAACCTTTTTTGTAATTTGCTAAACGTGGAGCCCCTTGAAGAAACTAGTTGCAGATTTTGTTTCCTCATGCATTAAAAGTCAATACTTAACATTTCACACACAATGCCATTTGCTCTCTACATATTATGAGCCTGATTCACTTGGACTAGGAGGTTTCATTTTTATTTATTTTTTACTGTGCTTCAAATTGGATGATTTAATATTGGGAAGGGAGTTGATTTCTATGAATTAAATTCATGGGAGTCCCCACTTTCAAATTCACACGGGTCCCTCCCTCCCACGCCTTCAATTTCCTCCTTTTATAAGCTCCCTCGCAGCCTCCCTTTTTTCTTATCAAATGTATGGCAACTCTTGAAGATATCTCTTCCCTGGAATTCATTCGTCAATTTCTTCTTGGAGACTTTATCTCCATAGATGAACCCAATTTCAGTATTTCTTGTACTTCTTTTCTTCAACCCATCAAACCTGAATATCCAATACCCAAATCCGAACCTCAATCTCCATCTTTTTCACCAATAAAACCTGAAATAATGGAGTTGGAGTCTTCAAAGGAGCTGAGTTTGGATTCAACTGATTCGTACAGTCCAAAAATGGCAGACCCTGAAGAGAAGAAGCACTACAGGGGGGTCCGAAGAAGGCCATGGGGTAAGTATGCGGCGGAGATCCGGGATCCGGCTCGAAAGGGAAGCCGGGTATGGTTAGGAACTTTTGATACTGATGTTGACGCTGCAAAAGCTTATGATTGCGCTGCTTTCAAAATGAGGGGTCACAAAGCGATCTTGAATTTTCCTTTGGAGGCTGGAGTGGGTGGCCCTCCGGCAACAACTAGTTGCAGGAAAAGGAAAAGAGAGAAGGAAATGGAGTTTCAGGATTCTGAAAGAAAAGGATTAGCTTGGGCGGCTGAGAATCAGGAGAGGACATTCTCAAGAATAAAGATAAAATAAAACCCACCATATCAAAAATATTTTTCGATAGTATTTGCAGAGTTGAAGTGTAAGTGAGCAAATATATTTTTTATTTTAAAAGATCACAAAATACCTGGTGTTGTGATCTTTTAAAATGAACATATACTTGACCATCTTACATCAAACTAACGTAATACTTGAGCATAGGCAAAGGATGAAATTCCAAAGAACGAAGGGAAAAAGTCCAGTATAGACTATTGAGTAGTGGTATGACTTCTTTGGTTTCTGTAAAAAGTGTGAGTGCTGTATAAGAATGTAACTTATAATTTGGCTGTAGAAGAGATAAGTTGTATTATTGTACAGAGGTAGAGTTTAAGTTGCAGGAAGAATTATTGCACAATAAATGTTGAATCTAGACTTGTGAATTTTGATGGGATGCGTTGACATTCTTTTCATTTCTTTATTAAGTTTAGCTTTCTCTTGCTAACTTTGCTATCCACAATAATTATTGTGTCCATAATTGTTCAAGAGAATAGTAGAATAAGTAATTGATTGAGCTAAGACTTTTTCTATTGTGTAATTCAATTACATAAACAAAGACTAGCTCAAGTAAACTACTGGTCTACTGCCCAATTGTAACCGGAGTGGTTAAAAGCGGGGCATTTTTCTATGATTCTAGAGACACCCATGTCCTTCATAAGCTGCCACTTATAACATGAACTCTTATCCAAGCTCGTGTTATCCAGAAACCCGTTTGACAGTGCTTGAAACACTTTGAAATCTACTCTTAATATTCTCCCCTAAAGTTTTCGATAACCAACTTAATCGGCAACCGTTTAGAATTGAAAGGGAAGAGAAACCAGCTCAATCGAAAGACTAAACCAGCTGTTACTGGAGTTATAAATTGAAAAAAAAACCACATTAAATTTAACAAAAAAGATTGACACACATCTCAATTTTACAAACTCTCTCTCACAATCTCTACGTGACAGTTCGTAATTAATCAACTCACAGCTGATTAGATGTGACTTGTCTGACCAATTGACCAATTACGAACAGATATATCAGAGATTGTGAGAGTTAATTTGTGTGATTAGATTGTAAGTGTAATATTATCTTAAATTTAAGCATGCAGGTGCATGTACAAGTGTCTATGCCAAGGATTGAGACCGTACAAGTTTATCCTAAAGGCATCAAATAGGCTGCTGGTACACATAAGAAGAGATAGATTTGATGAACAAGTTGCATTAACGAGGGACCGCTTCCATCCAGCTGCAAAAGTTTTTGTCTCCTAGTTTCGACACTGCTATTTGCAATGTGTCAATATCCGCAACTGGTCCAAACCAGTTGTAAATGAGAGATAGAGGGGGCAACTTGCTACCAGTGTAGGCATGAGAACAACTAACGACACCACTTGCTTTAAAGATCGTCACAGCTCTCAACAAGATGAGGTCATATTAATTGGATTTCATAATGGGGTTGGTTGGTTCCCCTGTTTCTAGGTTAAGATTGGGGAGCCCACTTCTTGTCATATTATAAGCAAAGAAAACAAGAGAGAATAAAAACAGTACAATGCGTTATCTATAAAACTAACTTTGAAAGAGAGTATTTTAGTGCATAATAGTGACAGCTCCTCTTATCCTTATTGATACAAAAATCCATAAGCATACAAAATGTGCAAACCAAACAAATTACTCACACTCATTTCTTAAAAAGCAGACATCCATTTCTTTAAAATTGTTTCAGTTTACAGAGAACTTTATGCCAGCACTTAAATAGTGCTTTCGCTTATTAGTGTAATCTACATTGGATGATATTCATTGAATATAAGAATATCTTGCATGATGCCGCTTAAACATATTTTGGCATGAGATAAAACTGGAAGTACATGCAATAAACAACGTAAATTGTAGCCAATAAATGTAGCAGTAATGGAACCTAAACAACAAACAACGTATCTTCTAAATAAGAGACACTTTGCCATGTGCTTGAGATAATGGCAATAAAAAATTTCACTGACCTGATTGGATATGAACTCAAATGAAATCCAGATAGAAATAATCTTCATATTGTTGATGAACTAAATTGCAGTGAACTGTTTGGATCTGAACTCAAGTGAAATCTAAATAGAAGTAATCTTCATATTGTCGATCGCTTCATTAGCCTCATTATCAACTCTATCTTGCGACTTATCACTGCTATGCAAGAAAATAGGTTGATTCGTTGATGCAAGAAGCCTAGCCCACATCCTATCAGTCAACTTAACTGTGTTTTGTGTCTCAGTAACACACTGCAAAAAAGCATCATGCCATTCAAAATTAATGAGAAATTGACTGTACCAATGCAGCACAAAAGTGAAAAAATTTCATACACTCAATTAAGTATCACAAGCAGAAAGTTTTGAGCCAATAGGTAAATCAGTAACTTAGAGTTACAATACACAAAAAATATTGTATTGTCCAGAAACACTGACAAAGGAGAAGCAGTGCTTACAGAAATTGGAATATAAGCATGTCTGCTGTTTACAGGTCCAACTGTGAAGCCCGTAAACCCAGCCATGGCCCCATGAACAGCACTATGGGCAAGAAGGGTGCAGTAGATGTTGTCTGATGCGTTACTCGGAATAGCTCGTATCATGTATGTTGGATCTGCAGAAAGTTGTTTGTAAAAGAAATATAGACTTTCAACAAATAAGAATGTTTTTGCCAAAGCCTGGAAATAGTCCACAACTTTTTCTTTATCCACATCATTCATATTTCTCCCAGAGCATCCTTAAAACAGAATCCTTAAAGTTTGCAAAAGCAATATTTGACATTTCCATGTCACTACTAACTTGAAATATTGAATGCTAGTATAAGGAAACTCAAGTTCATGAGAAAATAAACACAATAAAATAATAAAAGATATTTCAGTAATATACCTATGTATTTCATATTTATTGTCATCTTCTGAATATTAGTGAAGTGATCCTGTGACATGAAGCATAATTACATTAGATTGATACAAAACTAGTACAAATGAAACTACTAGAAAAAAAATTTTCAGCTTATAGAAAAAAGGTGCCCTTACTCAGAGAAAAGGAAAAAAAAAATCAATTCATTGGTTAAAATAAGTATCCTGTAAATTTAACTCTCTTAGTGAAGATTCATCTCAAGGTTATTGATCTGGTAAACGATTCATGTCACAGAATCAACCATGTTGTCCATGACTATTTATATTGTAGTATGTATCCCTTTTATGCTTGCTTTTTGAAACTGTAATCATATAATGCTTCACAAGTCTCTACTAGAATCAAACGCGGAAACATGCTTACACATAAAGAATCTTAAGATGGTTTAATCACACCTGGCACTTGCAACTCCCCATTTCATGGCCAAAAATCCTTTTGCAAAAGCCATAAATGGTAAAATATTGTTTGATTAATCAGACTGCAATCCAAGGATATGATCTCATTAAGAGCCTGGGAGAAGAAATGTTGTGCTTCACCTTAATCTTTTGAGTCAACCAGAGACCAATGTCAAGGAGTAATCTGTTTCCTGATGCATCTTTCTCATCAACTGCAGGTATGCTTTGGGCAACATACTCTTGTCCTGCTCCTTCTGCTACCACAATTACCATATGCCCATTTTCTTTAAGCCGCTGTTCAATAAATTCAAAAAGTCCACCCTGGCCTTCCAGATAGAATGGAGACTCTGGAATCAAGCAACAATCCTGTAACATTCAAACACAATATTATTGATCAAGAAGTAAAAGCATTATTATCATAATGATATCTGAAATATTATTACACCATAAAACTGTATTCTAATCTCATGATTACTCTTTTATTCGCACAAACAACAAACTATTACACACAAAATGTCATAGAAGAAAAACAAACCATCAACCTCAAGCACTATAATACCAATACCAAGACTAAATTCTTATCTTCGATAATTCTACTTGGGGCCTGTTTGGTATGACTTTCTCAAGTAGCGTTTATAGAAGTGGAGCTTATTTTGTATAGATTTTATAAAAGCCACAGCTACATGTCATCACTACATAAAATTTAGCACTATCATTACACCCAAAATTTGATTCAGGAATATTTTAAGGTCATAAGAAGGTGATCAGGTTTTTATGGCATGTGAGTAAAGTCTTACCACATCTCGACTTGCCAAAGTTGCATACATAGCAATGAAACCTGCAGAAGTAAAGTTTAAAAACATATAACAAGAATAAAATATAATGTAAACAACTGATAACAAATATGCACCAATGTATCACATGTTTCTTAAAATACTTACCACTGTATCTACCCATAAGTTTGACAATTCCAACTCCATTTTCAACACTTTCCACCTCTACATGTGCAGCATTAATGGCCCTCTGAGCTTCTTCAACAGCAGTATCAAAACCAAAAGATTTGTCTATCACCTGAAACCACAAAAGCAAAAAGTAAATATATGGAGAATATAACTGTTTTTATTTGTGAAGAACATATGACTGTATGGTGAAAAAGAAGAAATTCCTAATATACAGATGAACTTCTTTAAAACAAATGATTTTCTTATATGCACATGCATCAGTTCTCATGTTGAAGCATAAATTCTTTTCAAGCTTTTTACTGAACAATCAACATAACTCATTGATATTGGCTTATAGAAGTTAGCTACATTAACTTAACCAGAACTGTAGAGATGGTGAAACAACTTACAGCAATATCATTATCAATTGTCTTAGGGATGCCAGCAACTGCCACTTGAAGACCACGTTTCTCAACTTCCTTAACCAAAATGTGCCAGTAAGGCCACGAAAGGACAGAAATACGAAAACACATTGATATTACATCACAACAATGTAGCCTGACTAGTATGCATGAAAAATAGAAATTTATATAAATATAGATGTGTATGAGGAATTATCACCTTGTAAATAAGAGCTGCTCCTTTCTGTGTACCATCACCACCAATTATATACACCTAAAGTCCATTGAGAGATCAGTATTTCTGCTTGTTAAATGTTTTTTTTTTCTTTTAGATAGATAAAATACTCGTATCTCCACCTGATTTATTCCTCTGTCTTCTATATTGTCAACAATCTTGTGGGTATCATGACCTCCTCGTGAAGTACGAAGAAAAGTGCCACCACGTTTATGGATATCATTCACAACTTTAGGATTCAATGTCATGGTATTTTTAGAGTAAAAGCCTCTGTATCCACCCTGGATAATCCAACAAGATCGAGAAGATGCAATCAGATTTGAAAATTTGATACAAGAGATGATCAAGAAATAAATACAAAATTTAAGAAAATATACAATGCAAACCATAGAATTTATGTACATGCCAAATGAAGTCTGAAAAACCAGAAGCATAGCTTCATCCTCTTGTCTTTTGTTCCTAATCATCTCCCAAGTGACAATACATAGAAACCTTTAACAACCATAGTTCAATTAACCAATTGGATTCATCTAGTGAAATCCCCTCAAAATAGTTATCTTTTGAAAAAATAAATAAATAAATAAAAGAAGAAAATTGTCAGGCAATGAACAAGCTTAGTCAAATTCTCTTCTTGCAGCCTAAGTGCTTGCCTAAATGTCTGGGAAGTTGTTAACAAACATGCACATATTTGCAACAAGATTTATCATTTAAAAGAGCACTTATGACATATATTCAAACAGGCTTCATTCTCTGATGAAATGGAAACCTGTTTCAAAACCAAACAGCACAACGAAATATAAAAGGTTCTTATTTTTAAAGCTCTAAAATGAAATTACAGAAGATCTGGCCAGAGTATCAAAATCTAACGAACTTATGATGGCAATCCACTGGCATGTTATTGTGAAGAGTTCCATGCCACAAGGCAGTGGAAGAAACTCAAAATGATAGTCCCAATAGCACCTGTTACCATAATACTAAAGTTCTATACTACTATGACAATAAATAAATACTAAATAGGAAACACTTGCTCTCTCAGGAACTAATTAAACTTATTACAACTTCATATTAAGTAGTCCAAACATCAAATTAACTAAAAAAGAAGCAATTAGATTAGGATAACCAATATGAAATTATCCCCCTATAATCCCAATCTACTTTCTAATGTTAACATGATCTCTATCTAAAACTTCATCCCTTAATAATTACAAGGAAAAAAAAATGTCAATTCAATAAGCAAAAACAAAAAGTAAACAAAAGTTACCACAATTCTTCAACAATAGGTTCGGTACAAAAATTTGTATAAACAAACAAAAAAAGATGGAAGATAAATTGATCTAACAAGGGAAAACCCTCTCAAGTGATGGAAGTTAAATATATATTGAACTCACCTCAATGCCAAGTATATTATCAACCCCATACATGTAATTCAAGCCACATACTATCTCCCGAATGACTGTATTAATCCCTGGGCATAAACCCCCACAAGTCACAATGCAAGCACACACATCTTCTGGCTTGAAATGTACCTAACATCAGAAATATTTTTAATCAGATTTTTGTATATCCTTTCGAAGAGAACATATAATGGTGCTTCAAAAAGAAAACATACTTTCTCTCGTGGTCCTGCACGCCGGAAATGTACTCCTCTAGGACTATCTTTCTGTATAACTATCTGAAGGAATGCACCAAAATTAAGTAGGAGAAGTTTACCCAAAAAAAAAAATAAGTAGGAGAAAGCAAGAAACATAAAATATCAAAATTAAATTGAAATTTCTACTTACTCTTTGGGCAACCACATCTTCAGGGCTAACAAACGTGTTCCTACCAAAACAGAAGAATATATACACAATGAATCAATGACCAGAACTGAGATTATAGAGAGCAGGAGGAAACTAGTAAGATAAGTCCACAAACACTTGGCCTACTCACAAGCTCAAAATAAAACTTCATGAATAATTGAAATGCCTTACTTGACAACAGCATACGCTTGGCTCTTTTGCAATGGATTAGGGTATGACTGAAAGAAAAGGAAAAGCATGCCTGTGTTACATGTCCATCAAGTAGTTCAAAAGACAAAAGAACCATCCAAAATATCAAACCCCAACAAAAGAGTAAGAACATGAAGGAGGATTTCTAGAGTAAATAGAAGTCATAACTCAACCCAACAGATGATCTTGTGAGTTCTTTCCCACAATTCCATGCCCTTAAATCCTAATCCTCCCATTTACTTTCAACTCCACCGATACATATCGGTGCATTGCATACAACCAAACCATCTTGGTCAACTTTATGAAAATGAGAATTCCAATTTTTTATTTTACAATCTACAAATGAGTCCTGTATAGCAATCATTTTCTGATAACAGAAGTAGTAAAAATCCTTCAGCTAAATTTTTCAAAAAAATAAAATAAAAATACAGAAGCGCTTTGTGTGTTTCAAAATCATGCTTTTAAACACAAAACTGAACGTGTTTTAACTGTTTTTGCATTTGACAGCATCAAGCTTCCCAATTTCTGGTCTACTTCGAATTCAATGCCTCAAAACTTACCTCAATTAACTTCAAACTATAGTATTTTTACTCCCTAGAATTGAAAATTCATTTCTCATTATTGTCAAACGCAATTATACTAAATATATGTATATTTATGAATACAAGCACATTTGTACACCAGTAAAGATCTGAGTAAGCAATTAAACTTTAAACATGAACAAATTTAACGGATATGTTAAAAAAGAAGAAGAGTGATTACTGGTAAGTCGGGCAGAAAATTAGTCAAGTGCGGAACATCCTCGAGAACGAAACCGTCAGTACTGGCAGTATGATCGAAAACCTGACATCTGATAGGACGATTTTGGCGCGAAACCAACGGCTTAATTTGGAAGTTTCTGGAATCGAAATTGGAGTTGCGAAATTGCGGATTGAGAATCATGTTGTTATTGGAGTTGCATAGAAATGGAGGCGGAGAGACAGAAAGCCAAGAAGAAGAAATTGAAAGATCCATTAAAAAAAACATATCAAATTCGAAAGATTTGAAAATTTAGAGAAGAAGAAAAAGAAGATTGTACAAAATGGTTCTGATAAAGAGGGAAAGGTGGATTTGTAAAGAGATTCAGAGAAATGATGTGACAATAGGGGGATTGATCCTTGGCAAATGCAAATGCAAATGCAATTTCCGTTTGCCAAGTAATTAATGGTCAAAGATACAAGCTTTGGACTTTCAACTTTCCTGCCAAAAAGGAATACGCAACAGTAAATTTTAAATTTTATAATTGGGTTAAAATAATTTCACTAAGGGTGCGTTTGGTTGGAGGTTAATTGGAGGTTAATATTAGATAATAAAGAGGCGTTTGGTTAAGATAATAAAAGATTAATGGGAATAAAATATTAAGGGAATGTTGGATTATCTGGGTAATGGGAATGTTATATTACTAAAAAGTGTTTGATTAGAAGGAATAAATTAGAGGGTATGTTATATTAATATGTTTGGTTGGGAGAAATAAATGGATGGGTATGTTGGTTAGATTACTTAATTGCCCTTTTATTTTTTTAATTATTTTTTATTTGTTATTATTATTTATAT
>WYDK02060691.1:0-12071 GCA_009867345.2 Toxicodendron radicans | reverse complement strand
TTTTTGGGTTAGAGATTATACGGGTTCAAATCTTGCATTGGGGTTCGTGTTGCCTAACACCAAGGGTTCATATCATACTGACATCAGGCAATTCTTGGATACTCAAAATTTCTCCCATCTTCACACATATTTGGAGACTCGGGAAGTCCACCATTCTCACCACATGGTTGCGGAAAACATTGCTCCACAATCTCCATTGAACAGAAGGGAACCTGTGAGGCGACCACCACCTGTTCAAGTTGAAAATGATCAAAGATCTCATTCACTTGGGCAGAAATAGTTTAACGACCACACATCCCGAGGATAGAAGATTTGCAACGGAACATAGATGAACTCCATGGGTAGCGAAATGTTCAAAATATGGAAATGGGAGCCTCACCATTTACAGCAGAAATTCTCAACGCACCACTTCCAGCGGGCTCCGGATGCACCGGATGCATGATATTAAACCTTACGCCGGAAATAGCGACCCGTAGAATCACCCTTATGTGTTCAACGACCTGATGGAACTGCACAGAATCTCTGATCTAGCCAAATGTCGTTGTTTGGCCGTTACTTTCGCACCTGGCCAAACGATGGTTTAGATCGCTACCAGCCAGATCGATTGGATCCTGGCAAAGTTTAAGTACTCTTTTTATGAGGCATTTTCAGGCTAATAGAGAGTTTTGTTTGCCCCTCAGTTATTTAAGTAACATAAGGCAAGGGGAGAATCAGTCCCTGAAAACCTATTTGGACCGTTTCCACTCAGAGCTCAATAAAGTGGCCAATCCGCCAGAGGAAGCAAGACAGACCTTACTGATCGCTGGAGTGTGACCTCAAACTGCCTTATGGAATAAACTACAATAAGCAGACAATGAGCAGAATGTGTTCCCCTCAGTTGCTGCGTTATCGTAAAGCAGCGAGAAACATCCATAAGTGTACCTCCCTTAAGGAAAGTCTCTGAGCAAGCGCTTGTTCGCTCCAGTTATGGAGGTAATCGCAATAGTCAAGAGGGTAACAACAATAATCGGGATAAGAAACCACGATATGGAAATCCTCCATTCAATGCTCCAATGACTCAGCAAAACACGTTTACATTGCTCAATGCGACCCTGACTAAAGTGTATCGCAAAGATCCCAAAATCTTTCCCAAACCAACTCCCATGGGAGGAAGTTCTACTTATCGTGGGAAGAAATATTGTCGTTATCACAAAGATTTGGGGCACACCACTGATGAGTGCCATGCTTTGCGCGTCACTATTGAAGATTTGATTCAAAAGGGACATCTGAAGGATTTTGTAAAGAATTTTGGTCGTGAAGAAGCCCAACCTTCACAACCCCAACAAGCTTAGCAGAACCCTCCAGAAGGAATAAAAAAACTACTTGAATATTTTACAATTTTCAACGGTCCTCACATAGCTGGAGATTCCCATCGATCTCAGGATCAATATGCTCGCAACGCAAAGTATCCACCTCCAATCTTGTGCCAAGCAGAAAAATGACCTGTAAAATCACCGAGCCTTGATAACAGCATTACCTTTGGATAAGATGCTCTTCAACTTCACCACCCACACGATGACGCACTGGTCGTAATCGCAAAGGTAGCAGATGTGAAAATGCACCGCGTCTTCGTCGATAGCGGAAGTGCGATAAATGTTCTATTTTATGAAGCTTTCAAAGGAATAGGATAAAAGGATAGTGATTTAAAACCTATTAGTGAACCATTGTATGGATTCACAGGGGACTCTTTGATCACTAAAGGTAGAATAACCTTCCCCGTTAAAATGGGAGAAGTAAACACTGTCACAAAAGTCGTTGATTTCCTAGTAGTGGATTATCCCTCTACTGTCAATATCATACTAGGGCGACCCCTACTGAGATCGCTTAAAGTTGTTACATCCATTTATCACATGAAAATGAAGTTTCCAACCCCTACGAGTATTGGCAAAGTCTGGGGGTCTCAAGAAGAGTCATGACTATACTATAACAAAACAGTTCGGATGGCTGAAAAGAGGAACACCGTAACCACAATGACTATCGAAACCACACCATGTCGTTCAAAATTGGACAACGACCTCATTGATCCCCGGGTCGCAGAGGATTCTTTAGCTAGTGGTCCAGTGGAATGGCTAGTGGAAATACAAATTGATGACGTTGAACAGACCAAAAAGTTACAAATCGGAAGTGGTCTTCCTATAGAAATCGCGACTGGTCTAACCAGCTTTCTTAGGCAGAATCGCGATGTGTTTGCATGGACGCACACCGATATGGAAGGCATCGATCCCACCGTCATGAGCCATCACTTGAATGTTGACCCAGTGATATGCCCTGTCCGCCAAAAGAGAAGAGCAATGGATCCCGAGAAATATCTAGCTCTTAAGTCTGAAGTTTATAAGTTGCTCTCAATCAATTTCATCAGGGAATATCATTACCCATAATGGGTAGCTAATCCAGTTTTGGTAAAGAAGTTAAACGGCAAATGACGAACTTGTATAGATTTCACAAATTTAAACAAGGCTTGCCCAAAAGATAATATCCCTTTACCTCACATCGACCAACTTGTGGATGCTATGTCGGGGAACGAGCTACTAAGTTTTATGGATGCATATTCTGTGTATAATCAAATCCCTATGCATACACCAGATGAAGAGCACACGACATTCATCACAGATCGCGGACTTTATTGCTATAAGGTGATGCTTTTCGGTCTGAAGAATGCAGGAGCCACATACCAAAGGCTTGTGTACCAGATGTTCATGGATTTGATAGGAAAATCCATGGAAGTTTACGTTGATGACATGTTGGTCAAATCTAAAAAAAAAATGATCATATTCAGCATCTCACAGCAGCCTTCGATGTCCTCCACAAATACAAAATGAGATTAAATCCCCAAAATTGCGCTTTCAGGGTGGCATTCGGGAAGTTCTTCGGTTTTATGGTGAATCAGCGAGGAATTGAGATCAATTCGAAAAAGATCGAAGCCCTCTTACAAATGAAGTGCCCGGCTTGTATTAAGTAAGTGCGAAGCCTGATGGGGCAGGTCGCAGCCCTTAGACGTTTTATTTCGCGATCCACAGATCGTTGTTTATCTATCTTCAATACTTTAAAAGGTAACAAGCAATTTGTGTGGTTGGCTGAATGCGAGAAAACTTTCCAAGACTTGAAAGCCTATCTCAAAAACCCACCTCTTTTATCCAAACCATTTCCCTAAGAGGTGCTTTTGGTATACCTATCGGTGTCTTCTGATGTGATCAGTGCTATGCTGATGCGTGAAGAGAAAAAAACTCAACTGCCAATTTACTACACCAGTAAAAGATTGATGGATGCTGAAACACAATATCCGGAGATGGAACACCTTATTCTAGCTTTGGTCACCGCCTCTCGAAAGATGCGACCATATTTCAGTGCTCACACGATCAATGTGTTGACTAAATTCCTCATGAGGCAAATCCTCCAAACTCTTGGAGCATCGGGGAGATTAATCAACTGGGCTATTGAATTAAGCCAATTCGATATCAAATATCTACCCCGACCTCATATTAAGGGGCAAGTTTTAGCCGACTTCATCTTCGAATATAGTAACCCACGATCTGGAGCAGATGAAGCGACGCCATCAAATGGCGATGTTGTGGTAAGCGGCTTTGAGGAACTCAATAAACTGCTAACATGGGAAATGTTCATTGACGGTTCGTCAACTAATAAGCGAGCAGGGGCAGGTTTACTTTTAATCAGCCCTGAAGGGGTACGCATGTGTGGAGCTTTCAAATTTGGTTTCAAAGCAACTAACAACGAGGCCGAATATGAAGCTCTGTTCGCTGGATTACGTTTGACCAAAGAAATAAGAGCAGAATCAGTCAATCAACATTCGGAGTGATTCACAGCTGATCGTTAACCAAATCACGGGTGAATATTAGGCAAAAGAAGATAATATGATCGCCTGTCTTGAGAAAGCGAAGAGTGAACTTAAATGGTTTCGAAATTTCACCATCATTCAAATCCTTAGGGATCAAAATACAGTTGCTGATGCGTTGGCAAGATTGACATCGTCTTTGGAATCAGAGTCGTCGGACTGTGTACCCATCAAATTCGTTCCTGTACCAAGCACAACACCCTCCGATCAGATGGTATCACACATAAACCAGCAACGAAATTGGATGATTCCAATCCTATCATATTTAAGGGAGGGAATTCTTCCATAAGATAAAGCTGAGGCAAAGACATTGTGATTAAGAGTTTGTCGTTATACATTGATCGGAGAACAACTTTATAAAAGAGGATACAGTGGTCCTCTTCTGCGCTGTGTTAACGATGAAGAAACGGCCTACATCATGAAATTCACGAAGGCTT
This sequence comes from Toxicodendron radicans, assembly GCA_009867345.2. Taxonomy (NCBI): domain Eukaryota; kingdom Viridiplantae; phylum Streptophyta; class Magnoliopsida; order Sapindales; family Anacardiaceae; genus Toxicodendron; species Toxicodendron radicans. The sequence goes on along the minus strand of WYDK02060691.1, from coordinate 7,745 downwards.
TTTCGGTAATCATTCCGCTGGGGATTCCTTGGCAGGCAAGATAATTAAACAAGGGTATTACTGGCCTCAAGTTTACCTTGATGCTACAAAGTTTGTTAGGAAATGTGATAAGTGTCAACGATTCTCCCACATACCACGAATTTCTCCCCAACCATTGACAACGATGTCAAGTGCATGGCCATTCGCGATGTGGGGAATCGATCTCATTGACCCTATGCCCATGGGAAAATGAGCTGTCCGGTATGCGGTTGTAACATTTGATTATTTCACCAAATGGGTAGAAGCCGAAACCTTGGCTACGATTACCACTAGCAAAATCAAATCTTTCATTTATCAGAATATCGTTTGCCGTTTCAGGATTCCTAACTCAATAATCTCCAATAATGGTAAGCAATTCGATAATGAAGATTTTTGCGAATTCTGTAACAGTCTGGGCATTCATAATAAATATGCTTTAGTCGCACGACCACAGGCGAACAGATAGGTCGAAGCTGTAAACAAGACCATCAAGCAGATTCTCAAAATGAAGTTCGATGAATCCAAAGGAAATTGGCTAGAAGAACTCTCGGAAGTCTTATGGTCATACCGAACGACACCAAGAACCTTAACTAATGAAACTCCATTCTCATTAGCTTTTGGATGTGAAGCGATGGTTCCTGTAGAAGTTGGGGCTGGATGCTTGCGACGAGATACATAAGGCGAAGAGGATGATGAAGCTTTATTACGACTAAGCCCCGATCTCATAGATGAGCACCGATCTAAAAGACAACTTCGACTTGCATCATATCAGCAAAGAATGAAACGATTTGTCGATAATAAAGTAAAGCGAAGAAATTTCATCTATCGTGACTTGTTATTGAGGAAAATCATGATCCATACCAAAGAAGTTAACACTTGAGTTTTGGGCCCAAATTGGGAAGGACCTTACCGGATTGCAAAAATCATGCGACCTGGAACGTATCACTTGGAGGAGCTAAATGGAAAGGAATTCCGTGGGCTTGGTACTCCGAGCATCTTCGGAGATATATCAGTAAACAAAAGAAATGATGATGATCTCGCCAAAACGATCTCCTACTTCATCTAGATAGCCTCCTTCTTAAAACCCAGATTCCGGAACAAAAGAAATAAAAGTTCATTATATTATGCGTTATGCGATAAAAAAAAAAAGAGAAAGAAAGCTTTGAACTTCGTAATTTTGAGATGTTCTTAGATATGCAGAAGATGTAGACAAGAAATCAGCACTTAAAACTTTTATAGTGCTCAACCTTAAATCCTTGCACGAACAAACTCCCTTTATGCCAAGTATATTTTTTAATGGAAAAAGGATGAGAGTGCATGTTCCTTACATTAAACCCCTGTAAAAACGAGCTCCTTTATATCAAATATGTCTACAGTTGATAAAAGTGAGAGTGCATGTGCGATCTACAGTCCCAGATGTACGATCCAAACAGTTCAAACAGTACTTGAGTCTGCCTACATTTTCAAATGTATGTATTTGACAACAGAGCTAGGGATAATTTTCCTTTTTAGTTTGAACTTTCTTATATATATGCTTGAGTTTGCTTACATTTTCAGATGAATGTATTGGACAAAAGAGTCAAGGGTAATCGCCCTTTTTAGTTTTTAATCTGCGACCTTGAACACAGAAACTTGTTGAGGCATGATCGTAGAAACAATCTGAGAGTCAAAAGGCCAGTTTTCATTTTTGGAAAGCAATCTAAGGCAATGTGTAAAGTCATGTAAGTAAGAAAATAAAAAAAAAATAAAATAAAAAAAAGGTACTAAGTACTTAGGAAAAATTTGCCTTTGTATTTAAGATTTGTTTTTCATCTATTACAAAGCATTCTTTTACAAAACAAAAAAAAAAAAAAGAAAAAAAAAAAAAAAAGAAAAAAAGGCCTTCATACAAATGGATCAGTAGGAGGAAGTTTCTCTCCTTCATCGTCAGATCCACTTTCTTCTTGTTCCTCTTTATGAGCTTCACCGAACTATTGAGCCATCCAGTTGTCAAGCCTTGTGATGTATTCTTGAGGAAGCATGGAGTAATTAATCTCTGGATTGCTCAGTAGAAGAGTCTTTATTACGTTCAAAGCCAAATCAGTTGCATTTGCCTTAGAAGAGTTCGCCACAGATAAAGTTTTCATAAACTCATTTTCCTGACGAACAGTGGCCAGGGCAGTCTCCTGATCGTTTATGGTTTTCTGGAGAGTATTATTCTTTCCTTGAAGTGCCTTTTTGCAAAGTTTTCCCTATTTTACTTATTCAGAAGCCTTTACGGCCTCAGTTATCCGCACAGCCAATTCATCTTTGGTCGTTCGGAGCGCATTATTTGTTTCAACCCATACTTTTTCCATCCGCTTTAGTTGTGTAGGATAATCAAGTGCTGAAGTAGAGGCTACTTTAAGATTGCGCTTAAGGTTATCAACCTCTCTTTTGTGACTTGATCGCACCTGATAAATGGCACATTCAGCGATTAAACGCTTGGAATTGGCCTCTTTTAATTTGGCCTCCAATTCCTGGGAGTGTTTCTCATCGTATGACTCAGTTTTTGATTTCTCAAAAAGCAAGGCCGATACCATAGAAAACTGAAAAAAACAAAAGGAAAAAGTAAGTTAGCTTTACAAAGAAATACAAAGCTAAACAAAAATACGAACAGGACATCGCCTTACCTCAACCTGAGAGGTAACCATGAAGGTCAACAAATCTACCTTTGAGGCCGCTGACCATTTGTCAAAATCTTTCTGATAAATGCATTCCGACATCATAGATGTTGAAGCGCGGAGATGATCAGGAAGATTGGCAATAGTGTCAAGAACCGATTGAGGCGGAGTAGTCACGTCGATTGAATCTTTTTCAGGCCTGACCTCTTTCGCCAAATCTTGGCTTGTCAATGTCACTTTCTTTTTCTTTTTTAAGATAAGGGAAGGAACAATGACCTCCGTTTCAATTTCTGCAGAGGATCGTTTCTCTTTCATTGATCTTGTTTGTCTAATCGATACTTTGGCAGCAACAGTTCCTTCGGCAGCAACCGTCCCAGTTGGAACGGTCTCATTAATTAATGTCACGACGCGTTCTAACAAAACTACCCTTCTTCGATCACTTGAGTCTAGTCTACAACGACCTAGGGATTGCTTTTCCTTCGCCCTCAGCATGATCGGTTGGACGATCAGACGGCTTTGTATCCTGCACTCCACTGACCGATGCAGAGGTAGAAAAAGTTGGAAGCTTTAAACTTGGTTGCGAGCCAGCGACCTCCTTCAGCGGTCTCATTTTCCTTTTTTGGGCCACTGCAAATATGAAAAGTAGGCTATCCAAATCAACGATGTGAATTCTTCTCAAAAAGGTAATAAGAGCAAAGGAAATATCGTTCTTACTTGGCTCATGAGAACTATTTTAAAGTTTACCTCTGGAGCAATGAAGTTGTACTTCTTCAATAGTTCAATAGTTCAAGAGTGAGAAGATTGGCACATTGAAGTTTGTCTTCAGGAAGATTGCCAAATCTAATCATTTTGGTCTTGTCAACATTTTTTCGGACGGAATCACCGCAGTTGACTATGAAAAGAATTAAGATCGTTAAAAAAAAATCCACGATCTCAAGAAAGAAAAACTCACTTGGTTCCTTTAGGATTGTCCGACATCCTGGATAACTGAAAAAGAAGTATTTGGTCATGTAGTCGCCCGCATTACTGACTGAACTCCCAATACCGTTTGCGATTACTCTTCTTAGAGACAGATAGTAGTAAGGATTTGTCTTACTTTTCTTCAAACTATAGCCACAAGCGAACTTTGTGGCAGATGGAGCTTCCAAATCATTCTCCATGAACGCGATGTAAGTAAACGCCCATTACGATGCGATATCCGTTCGGGGTTAGTTGCATCGGTGCCAAACCAAAGTAGTTCAACACCTCTTGGATAAATGGGTGAAGAGGAATGCACATCCCTATCATCAGAATTTGTTCGGACATCGCGGTCATGCCTTCAGGAGGGCATTGCTTGGAGTAGTTGGGAAACCGGCAAATCGGCACCCTCAAGGTATACTTCTCCGCGATCTCTTGAATTTCTTCATTTGTGATCGCAGATTGAACGAACGAGTTAGGAGGAGGAGGAGTATTCTCAGGGGCGTATCCTCTCGATTGATCTTCAGGAGAGTTGGGACGAACAGGGGATTGATCGTTGGCCATTGAGAAGCCTGTATACTCAAGTAGCAGCAGAGATCGCGGTTGAGGATTTGTAGGACGAGGTGCGGACTTAGCCTCTTGATCACAAGCGTAGATCGTCTGCAAAGGTACGGTTGATAAGGGGGTAGTTCGTCATAATTATTGAATTGTACATTTGAAAACATATGATCGAAAAACCGATCTGATTCAGTCGACTCACTCAATGACGAACTAACGTTTATAAACTTAACCATTTCCTACAAACATAATCGCATACACAAAAATATAAGGAAAAACCCAAACACTTTTGCCTCTTTGATCCACAACTCTTCATAAACACAGACCAGAAACTATACATACAACTATCCAAAACACAAACACCCACCAAACACAGAACAAATACTCGACAGAAGTTCAAGTTTAACATTCGGGTTTGGGAAAACTCAAAAAGAAAACAATAAAAGCTTACCGAGATGTTGTCTGAGATCATCGGTGAATAAAAAGAGCAAGTCAATAGAAGTCGATTCACCAAATGAAAGGAAAGCTTGCAAACCGAAGGAAAAATATTCAAAGCGTTTTTCTACTGAAGTTGCAAAGGAATGAACAAATGATAGAGAATAAGTGTTTTCCCTCTTCTAAAACAGTTGAGTTTCAAAAGTTTCGGCAGATCGTGATCGTCAATTAGTCCGACCTGGCAGCAATCAATGGCTGTGATGTATCTTTGCACATTACGTACAAAGTGCGAGTTTGATCCTGATCGTCCATTGTTAAGACATGGCGTAAATCCAATGAGACGATTATTCTTCCCAGGGCATGCGGACTAAACCAATCCAGGCCGTTCAAGATAAGCACGTGTCAACAATCTGTATAAAGGTAACTGCCAAGTTAGTGGGCACGTGATCATTTTTTTTTGTTCAAGCGTAGATAATGATGACAACACATTTAATATGCACGTCTCGCATTTAATGCATTGCGATTTCCCAATACGGTTTCACTTCAGTCAGGTCGTTTCTGGAAAATGAAGCGACAAAGAATGACCCTTACAACTATTTTTTCGTCAAAATTGGCCATGCGATGTCAACCTTGGTAAGATCGTTATCTTAATGTCATTTCGCCAAATTCAACGAATTAAGAGATTTGGCCGCCATTTGTACTTTTTGAACTCCGTAGGCAAATTCCAAAAACCAAGGGGTATTTGTTATGGGTAAAATTGCACCTAAATGAATATGAATAAGAGCGACTTCATGCGACCTGTAAGATCGTTACACCTGGTCAAAAACGACATCACCATGATATAGGGATTATTTGAGATGGGCAAGATGGTATTAAAAGGTTACGTGAACAGTGATGACGTAGCGCGACCTGTGAGATTGCTACATCTGTTCCAAGGATGTCATCATTCCACAGCTGTTTTCCAATCACTACCACTTGACCTTGCATGGAAGCTCTCAAAAGATTTTCACCATGACATCTGGTGAGTTGATAAGATTTTTACAACAAGTGGAATCACCTTTACAGTAAGCCGAATCAACTTGCACATCAAATGGGAGCTACAGTAACCGCCCCTCAAACTCCTATAAATACGAGTGCACTAACCCCGCAAAAGGGGTCGACAATCCAAAAATACTTTCTCTTTCTAGAAAACAGTTCACTTGTAATACCAAACACTTGTATTAGGTCAGTCGATATAGATATATATATATATATATATATATTGCGATATCAACCTAGATCGTTAGCTGATAGAGCTTCATATCGCATGATCAGTAATAATATCAGTGGATGTAGGAGTTGTTTTTAAGCCTTTGAACCACTTAAAACTTCCTGTTTGTTATATCTGATTTCTATATTTAAGTGTTATAGCTTATATACACGACCTGCAAATTCAATAGATCATAGACACGCTCACCCTAGTTAATTTTGACTAGCCAGTTCGTTTGCGTTTGGCCTGTCCATCAACTAGTTGCCGGCGTAAAATTACCCATCAACACGTTTTGAGGTTATATGCTTGATGAAGAAAATATAACCCACTTTTCATATTTGTAACTATTTATATTTTTTGTTGGGTTGTAAAAACGGGTGGGGTAGATAACCTATTGAATGGACAAAACCTAGGAAGCCGGATAATGATTGTAGCCACATCGCTGGAAATGAAATTGTCATCAAGACATTGGAAGATATTATTCAAAATCATCAAACATTTGACATTTCCAAAATGTTGAAGAGATACTCGGATTATCAACTAAAAAAGGTATTTTCATTTTGAATATAGGTGTTCTGTATTTATTTGTTAACTGTTTGTGACTTATTGTTTTTATTTTTATTTTTTATCAAACTAATATCTGCACAATTTCAACAATTTCAAAGTCAACTACTATGATCAAATTGATTCATTCTGCTGATTCTGGACCACATTCATCTGAACACAAACAAAAAGCTATTGAGGACAAAGATGGAGATTCAGAAAAGATGCAATTAATCAGGAGAAAGAAGCTTAAAAAAGTATGTTAGGAAGGGAGTGGATATCCAAAATCTGGTAACTATTTACAGACTATGTCTGCAAAAGCTTTGGACTTTTTTTGACGTGCTGTAGTTAGTCTACATTATCTGTTAACTGCTTGTGACTTATTATTATTATTTTTACATTCAAACTAATACTTGAAAAAGTTTCCCCAACTCTAATAACAACTTTTGAGCCCAAACTGATTCAACCTGGACCATCTACAACCGCACATACACATAAAGAGATCAAAGAAAAAGTCGAAGATACAAAAGATATGTCATTAATCAGGCTAAGAGGGAGTAAAAAAGTTAATCCCAAAGGAAGTGCAACCCAAAAATCTGGTATAAATTTCAAGACTATGTCTGCAGAAGCTCTAAATAATTGTACACAAAAAAAGGTCAATTCCCTAATATCAAAAGGTTACATTTGTTTCACTTTTAGTTTATTGAACATTATTAATATTTTTGTTATTTTTAACCTGTTTTTTGGGCCAGGATTTTGATGCTTTGTCCAAAATCAAGAGACGATGGCTAGCCTCAGACACTGTGATTGCTGAATTGAAAAAAAAGAAAACAAAACTACTTCTTCAAGGGGAAAAAATGAGGTTGGAAAAAAGGATCTAAAGAAGAGATTGATAGAAGTTGTAATTGATTTAAAGATTACTCAAGAGAGAGTTAAAGTTTTTGAACAGTCCTGTGCAAATGTTCAGCAAGAAATAGACTCTCTTAAAACAGAGAAAAAATAATTATTTCATTTCAAAACAAACCTTCAATGTACTCTTTATGCAGCTGAGATAGAGAGGGATGAAGCCAATGGTCTCGTGAAAGAGATGTTCTTTGCCACTCGAGAAGCCAGTGCTAAGGCATTTAAGTCATGGTTTCCATTTTCATATGCGAATTTCTTATAGCAATTGTTGTTGCAAGAAGAAAAAATAGACCTTGTTGTTACCAATGCTTCCCTTGATGTTACTGGTCTTTCATCTGTTGTACTTGCTAAGACAAATAATCAACTTCTGTAATATTTTAATTATAATTATAACAATCTTTATAATATATATTAAACTCGTAATTATGTAATATATATAT
>WYDK02060680.1:0-12071 GCA_009867345.2 Toxicodendron radicans | reverse complement strand
TCACAAGAATTAATTAACTGATTTAATTGGACATAAATAAATCTATAGCATATTTTATTTATATGAAGAATGAGATTATATCTAACATATATTATTCTTTCTCATGATGCATTATAATTAAGGTGATTGAATGACCCGGTAAAAACCAACAGAAAAAAAAAAAACTGATAAACTATACTACAGAACTTGAAATAACTTGGTCAATATTCAAGAAAAATTGTTAGAAAACATGATTAAAAAAAAAAAGGCCCAACCCATCGGGCTCGGTACAGGACCGACGGGTTTAAAAAAATAAAAAAATAAACTCGTCAGGCTTGCCTAAGCAAGCCCAGCCCGACCCGCCCTTAAGTCAGGCAGAGTTCGGGCCCATTTTTCCACCTCTATATTCGACAAAACTAAAATTCATTATGATAAATATCATTTAGGTTCACTTGGTTTTCTAAATCCATAGGTTTTTTTTTTAATTATTTCACCAAACTTTAGGGTTGTGAATCGATATGTCTCAGAGGCACAACATGTAGTCTCATAGAAAACACATGTCGTTTCCGAGGCAAATGACATGATGTTTCATAGGCAAACGACATGTGATAAATATAACTTACGTCCACCAAAAATCATAAATATAGAGGCTTTATTTATTAACCAAAATTAATGGGGGTGTACTAATTTTATTAACACTACAACGTGCCATCTTAGTGTTTGAAAGAGGCTTTGATTTGGGTTAATTTTTTTTTTTTTTATATTGGTTTTTTGAAATTGTAGGTGTTAGTTTGAAGTTGAGACTCAGCCATGAACATGAAAGAGATGAGATTTTAATTACTTGGTGTTGATTTTTTTTTTAATAGTAAAAATAATTTTGCACGGTAGTGAAATGGTGGAGATTGTGTAAGGTTGTCAAGAACGAATGAAAACGCAGCGGAATTTAAAATTTTTTCGTTTTAACAACTTTTAAACCGTAGATCCGGGTAGTGAATATATATATATATATATAATGTAAAATATAATAAAAAAGTTATACCTTCGTAGACGACTCCTTCACTTTGGTGATTCGCTTCCGATTCAAACAAGAACCGCGCTCAAAGGTCCACACTAAGATAATTCACTTTTTAGAATTACTAGATTAAAATAATGATTAAATAATCAAGAAGAAAAATTAAAATTTTCTTCACAAACTTGTATATGGCGTGAGAGAGAGAGAAAGGTGGAGGTGGCTAGGGTTCCACAAGTTTACTAGGATATAATATAAAACTAGAATTAGGTTTAATTAATTTTTAAAGTTGCTTTATATAGTACAACCGTTAAACCTAATCCTAGTAGAAATTGCCTACTATTCCATATAAGAATAAGAATTCCCACAACCAAACACCTTCCTTTAATTTAAATTAAATATTAATTATTATTAAATCAATTAAATTTTCTATAATCTCACTAATTTAATTTTAATATTAAATTTGGGCAACAACCCCATCAAATTTATTGCACTATGAGATTACCAAAACGCCATTCTCATCACAATGACGAGAATACCCTTTCTCTCAATTTGATTTTTTATTATCTTCAATGTGTGTGACCCGTAAGCTTCTTATCATATTGACAGTGTGCGATATCGAGATTAATACCCAATTAATCGTCTCACCACGCACAGACCAAGATTGGTTTTTAGCAAGACATCATGGCCACTTGATAGATTCAGATTTAGTGATATCGCAACCTATCAACAATATGGTTATTGTGTAATCGAATACTCTCGTCATCTGTTATCTCATCAAGGTTTGAAGTACATAAATAGTGTCAACTTCAATATTTTACCTTGACTTGTACGTATCTGATCATCGGACCAACGACAAAATGAAAATTACATTTGAGCGATAACTCAATTCCACTGTGGCCACAGATTTTGCGGTCATTGCCATTTGATGAATACTTCTTCGAGATAACTTCTCTCGTAACCCAGAGTGATGAATCCTATGTCAATCCATCATAGCCATAATGTGATTCTCGATATAGCCAATCACTACCGTATTGATAACCCTAAAAAGAGTTACGTTATGCTAGCGTCAAACTATGTCAATATCCACACACGACGCTCTGATGATCTCAAGTCAAAAGATCACATGCACCACTATTCGTTAGAGGGCTTTTCCATAGACACTATAGTTAGCATTTATATGGAATCCACTTAGTTGGTCAGTCTAGTGGACTTACTCATAAAACAAGCACCTATGTGTCACATAGGTTATCATCAAATAACGTTGATAAGTGAGATCTGTCACTGTCTTTCGATAGGATCGTTTAACATGATGATAGTCGTACCGAATTATCTGTGTCTTTAATTCAGAATAATAATGGGGCTATGAATGTTTCTAGAATAACCATCATTTGTGATCATAGGGTTCTTACTATTAGGAGAAAAATGAAGTTCCTAATATCCTACAACCAAAGGAAGATGACATTGATGAAGTTCTAGTTAGAGGAACAAGGTTATTATCAGATATTCTTCAACAATGTAATGTGGATGTTCTTGAGCCAGTTGGGTTTAAGGAAGTTTAACAAGAGAAGAAATGGATGGTAGCTATGGAGGAAAAATTGAGATTGATAGAGAATAATCACACTTGGGTGCTTGTAAAGAGACCTCAAAATAGAAAAATATTGGGGTTAAATGGGTGTATAGAACTAAGTTGAATGTTGATTGTTCTATTAACAAGCATAAAGCAAGACTTGTGGTGAAGGGTTATGCACAAGTGTTTGGTGTTGATTTTTCAGAGACATTTGCCCTGGTTGCAACGTTGGACACCATTAGAATGTTGTTAGCTATTTTAGCTCATAAGAGATGGATTGTGTATCAACTTGATGTGAAGTCAGCGTTTTTGAATGGTTTTTTGGAGGAGGAGATATATGTAGAGCAACTTGAAGGCTTTATAAAAAAAGGGTATGAAGATCATGTGTTCTTATTGAAGAAGGCTCTTTATGGGGTTAAGCAAGCGCTAAGAGCTTGGTATAGTCGAATTGATGAGCATTTGCTAAGTCTAAGATTTGTGAGGAGTCCTAGTGAGTCTACTCTGTATGTGAAGAAAGAGTTTGCTGATTTGCTTGTTGTATCCATTTATGTTGATGATCTACTTGTAACCAGGAGTAAATAAAAACTTGTTAAAGAGTTTAAAGTAGAGATGTTGAAAGGCTTTGAGATGAATGATCTTGGGATGATGTCTTATTTCTTAGTGATGGAAGTGAAACAAGTTCAGGAGGAGATTTTTGTTTTTCAACAAAAAATATGTTATAGAGATTCTTAACAAGTTTCATATGAGTGAGTGTAAAGCTACAAACACTCCTATGGATCCTAAAGAAAAATTCAACAAGAATGATAGAGCTGAAAAAGTTGATGAGGGCTTATATAAGAGTTTGATTGGATGTTTAATGTATCTTACTGATACTAGACTGGATATAATGTATGCAGTGAGTTTGTTGTCAAGGTATATGCATTGTGCTAGTGAGATTCATTTACTAGCAGCGAAGAGAGTTGTAAGATATGTGAAAGGTACTTGCAACTATGGCATCAAATTTTCTGTTTGTGAAAGCTTCAAGTTTCATGGGTATTTTGATAGTGATTGGGCAGGTTGTGTACATGATATGAGGAGTACAATGGTTATTGTTTTAGGCTTGGATCGGGAGTGTTTTCTTGGGGTTCCAAAAACAAGAACTTATGGCACAAAACACCTCTAATTTTGAATATGTGGCAGCTACAACAACAGTAAATCATGCTTTATGGTTTAGAAAAATGTTGGCTGACTTGCATATGGAGCAAGAGGAGACCACACATGTGTTTGTGGATAATCAGGCAGCGATTGCGTTCTCAAATAATCCTGTGTTTAATGGAAGGACTAAGCACTTCAAGATTAAGATGTATTTCTTAAGGGATGTGCAGAAGGAAGGTTTAGTTCAACTTATGTATTGTAAAACTAAGGATCAAGTGGCTAGTATATTCACAAAAGCATTGTCCTAGAACAAGTTAGAGTTTTTGAGACAAAATTTGGGAGTTTGCAGCATTATTGATGCAAGGAGTTTTTAAGATATGTATCAAAGTACTGTCAAAGTGAAGAAGAAGATTTGATGTGCCAAAGATTTCGATATTTTAATTTAAATTTGATATTTAAATCAGCAGTTTGTACCTCTCATTTAGGATATATATATGTGTATGTGTCTGTGTGTGTGTGAAGAGTAAGAAACACTTTTCTGCAGTTTGTCTTCTTAGTTTACGTAGCTCTTCATTTATTTTTTGTTTCGCTTCCTTTACAACAACATGGCTAACCAAAAATGAGTTGGCACCAAGATGTTCAATAGTTTCCTTCTTATTGTTAGGAGAGGCACTGATGAGAGTGACCTCTGATAAGCATTGGAAAGTTCACTCATACTTAGTGATTGTAAGAGTATTTTGTTCGGGAATTAGGTTTAATTGGATAATTTTACTTAATTTCTATATCTATTTTGTTTTCAAGAATCACGGGTATGTTTTGTGAATTTCAGGTATTTAGGTTCTGAAAAAATGAGTATTTATAGCATGCATGTTGAAGAGTAAAGTATTATGATCGTGTAGCAACAAACAGTTTGAGAATCAGAGCTCAAATGAAGAAGTTTTGAAGTTTTGAAGTTTTGAAGATTGTTCGTCGTAGCGGTACTATTCATGCGCTGCAACATGATTGCGAGAAAAAAATCTCAATTTGGGCAGAAACTTCATGCCGCGGTGCCAAATAATCACGCGGCGGCTCAATGTGAGAATTTATAATTATGCCTGAACATGATTCACTTAAATCCCCATAACGTGAGCTACACAACTCTGATTAACCTGATTCTAGTGGCATTGGAAATATAAGAGACAAATCTACAACTGTTATGTTTTGGTCATGACCCAGTTTGACCTTAAAGATGGTTAAAATGTGGTTTTAAAGTTATGTCAGTGCATAGAAGACAAACAACTCGTGAAGAAAAGGAAAATTTCCACTTTTCCAACTCCGACTTGGTCTTGTTTTATTCCTAAAACACCCTTAGTGACCTAAAACTATAAATAGGCTTTTGTAATTTAATTTAAGGGACTTTTTTTGACTTTTGGGAGACCTTTTAGATTGTAGACTTTTACTTTTACTTCACGAGAGAGTTTATACAAGAGGAGATCTACGCTATCTGAACCTCTAGCTTCCTAATAGATGTCTCTTGCTGTTGAAACCTTTGTTCATAATTCTGGTGGTTTTTCTGGGAGATTTGGATGAAATTATTCAATGTCTCCTTGAGTGAAGACATCCTAGATTGGTCATTTGAGCTAGTCTGCTGCTGATTTTTATTCCATGACAAATTGGGATGACTCCTCCAACCTGAGTTATACGTATTTGAAAATGGATCGGATTTAGGCCTCGGGTTGTAAGAGTTCATCATCTTTGTTTGCTTTGTATATTCTGTAAAATTCCCAAACGAAGGACAAGAGTTAGCTAAATGACCATTGATTCCACACTTAGCACATACCTCACTACCATTCGACGATCTCTGTCCCATCATCATCGTGCACATGGTTTTCATTTGCTTGGTCAATTCTGAAACCTACATAGCCAAATCAATGTTAGAATTCACTTCATACATTCCTCTTGATTTTCCTCTAACACTTTTCTGTTGTGAATTGGCTTCAAGCATCTCATATAGCTCATACGTCTCATGTGCAATCTTCTCACCCATAACACCACCTGCAACATTATCAACCATGGCTTGATAAGCCTGAGTTAGTCCATCATAGAAAAATTCATTTAACAGCTTTAAAGGATATATGTGATGAGGACACTGAACCAAAAACAATTTAAAACGCTCCCACGCCTCCTAAAAAGGTTCACCTTCCACTTGAGTAAAGGTAGCAATCTGACCTCGTAGTTCAGCAATCTTTGCATGGGAATAGAATTTACCTATAAATTTATTGTAGACTGCATCCCAAGTGGTAAGTGAAGTTGAAGCCAAAGACATGTACCATGACTTAGTTGCATCCTTTAACGTGTAAGGAAAACACCGCATCCGCAATTGGTCTTCAGTTAATTCTTGTAAAGGAAAAGTTTGAATTGTAGCATAAAAATCACAAATGAAGATTAGTGGATCCTCTGAAGCAACTCCATGAAACGAATGAAGCATTTGAAAATGTATGTTCTTCAACTCGTAGTTCCTTGCTGCCTCATTTAACACTTTGCACGATGGTGATGTTCCAATGGTAAGTCGTGCATATTCCTTCATAGGTCTACGTATCTCAGCCATTTTATCTTCAACTTCTGAACTTGATTCTGATGAATCTTCATAAATTTCTGGTTCCTTCCTCTTTCTGTCAATTAAGTCCACTTGATCGACGTATGGAAATAACTCATATTCCAACGACTGACGACCTTGCATTCACAAATTAAAACACAAAAGAAAACAAAAACAAAAACAAACCTACACACAAAAATATAACAAAAATTACAAAAATTAAAACACATGTTATCAAAGAAAATTGAATAATTTAAACAAATCCCCGACAACGGCGCAAAAAACTTGATGAACAATTTTATTCCTCGCAAGTATATGAATCGCTATCGCAATACAGTGTGCACATGCAAGGGTCGATCCCACAGAGATTTGTAAATTATCAATTAACCCTAATAACTATGCCTCTAATCTAAATAACTAAACTAAAATAAAAATGACAAGATTGATGAAATTCCAATTTAAAGTAAAAAGAACTAAACTATCAATGAAAAGAAAAACCAATAAACAGACAATTAAAAATAAAATTAACTAAAACCTAAGTATCCAATTTCACCGTAATTATCCAACTTTATGTCAATAATCAATCTACAGCTATCTCAATTCACTTTCTAGGGTTCGTACTCTTGTAATTAAATTATTATCGTATGACGTTTGGGATTAACCTAGTATTTTCATCAATTAAACTAGCTATGGTTAAGCCTAGCCTAAATAATGAAAACTCATTAAGACTAAGAGCACTAGAATCAAGAACCAATCTGCATCTGTCAAGGCATATGCACAAATACAAACCATCCATTCAAAAGAGCTATTTAAGATTAGTTATGGTTAAGCCTAATCCTAACTCACACAATCTATTAATCCATATTATAGGTGATCATGCTATAACATAAATTATAGATCGAATTAAGAACAATGAATGAATCCAGAATAAAATTGAATTGATCAAACAAATAAAATTGATAAAAACATAAAGCTTTCAAATTAGGCTACATTGGATCTCTTAGGGTTTCTTTTCGCAATTGAAGGCACCACCTGAGTATCATTCACACAATCTTTTCAACGACTAGAAGGCCACATCGCTCGCACCTCTACCATTCTGGAACAAATGAGGACTGCGAAATTTGTCTCGGCCTTGAACGACAACTTCCAACGAAATGTTACCAGGACTAGATAAGGTCTACGAAAGTTGCCTGTTCTTATACTCTAGAGCGTGAGTAGAAGGGCGATTACCAGTTGAGGCATTAATCTTCCGATTCTCGTTCTCCACAGAAGCAGCTAGCAGATTTGGGTTATCCATCTGGTTGTCTTGCTCGAAAAACCTTTCATCTCCAATCAACTGAATATCCACTCCCTTAACCATTGAAGATGAATGCTGATTGTGAACAACCAACCCCCCTAGAGTTCCATTGAATTCAAAGAGGTGTAGTTACAAAAATTATTGTTTTGATTTAGTTATCCCTATTTCAAGTGGTATAGAAGTAAAATATGCATTGCATTAATAATTAATTAATGGAGTATATCAAATCCAAGGTATAGACATCGATAAAAGAGATAGACATAATTTCAAAAAACTAGTACATGCATCCATGAGCAACACTACACTACACTAATCGAATGGATATTAATATCTTCCTCAATCATCCAAATGAGTAAAAAGTTTAACTGTAAAACATGCTTCAATTGAAGAAGAAATCATTGCTTCCAGAGCATAATCCAAGAATATTTAAAGGACTATTTGAGAGAATTTTCTGAAGAATATTGTGATAATCAAAACCGAGTGGCAAAATAAGAAAGAAAAGTTCTCATTCTAAGAGATCCAATTGTTTGGTCACTAAGAAATACAAAACAAAGGACGTGCTATTTGTTTACATCCATTAGTTTGTAAGGTATTCAATGAAGACTTGATGGAGATCAAACGGATGTTCATGTACCTTTATCTTTAGAGGCTCAAGCGGAGGCCCATTTACTAATGTTTTCTCATATGAATCCCTTGTCTTCTGTTGTTGGGGATCCCATTTCGGTTCCTGAGGATGATAGTATGAAAATACAAAAAAGTTTCATGTCAAGAAGCTCTAAACATCCTTAAGAACCAATAAATATTTTAGCTTCAACAAGAAGACATCCATGTTGGCGAATTATTACGTAACCGCAAGTTAAAAAATGTGGTAACAATGGTAAAACATAAACCATTGTCCCAAACAACTTTAAATAAATATTTTATTTCATCTTAAACATGTAATATAACATAACATAATATTTTTTTTTTACAATATACGTATAATTATTACTATGTGGAGACAACTTTCTTAAGATGAGAATTAGAAAAATTATAATTTATTACAATGTGAAGTTTATTCTTATTTATAACTATTTTTAGTTGGGACTATAATTTTTTTTTACTACATAGAGATTATTCATGTATAGAGTATCATTATAAAATCGTTTTACTATAATATTAGGAATGATGAGGTATTATATTACGGTTGGGTGACATATTCGGTGAGCTAATGAAGTATAATATTTGAACATTCTATATTGTCTACTACATATTTCCATCAACACTTTAACAATCCAGTTTAAAAAAAGAATGGATCTATTTGCATCCCACTAATAGACTAAAAAGGCCTCACTTTTTTAATAATTTTATTACGTCAAACTTATCCCTATATTAAATTATTAAAATTAACTTTAATTTCATATTCTTTATAAATACTTTTGACACCCCACTATTATCGCATAAACCTTTATTTTTTTTATTCTATTCAAATTATTCTTAGAACCAAAAGATAGTTTAATGGAGAAAAAAGACTTGCGATAGGATATATCAGGTTACAAGCACTGCCAACTCAAGGGCTAGGCTACTGAGACAATTGCCTGAGGCCTCCTTAAACATATGTATTTAGGAATTCTTCAAATTTAATCCACTTTTTTTCCTAAATTAAGAAAAAAAAATATTTAATTTCTTTAAAATAAGACCTACTTAATGTTAATTGTTTCCTCACTAAATATCATTGATGATCAAATTTCTTTAGTTATATTATTCCTTTTATATAATAAAATGTTATCAATTAAGATTATTTGCTAATTAAATTTTGTTTAAACTCTTTCTATCGAAGAATTCTAACATCAATAACTCTATTTTTTTTCAAAATTTATTTCCCAAGTGATGTATCATCATTTGTGGCATTAACATTTTAGTTTCTTATGAAAAATAATAATAGAAACAATTGCATTCTCTTCTTTTTAGTTTTTTCTTCATAATATCTTTTCAATACTATAGACAGGGGATTAATATAATCCTTATCAGGCCAGTATAAGAGTTAAAAATTTCAGGGTGGCCATACTTAATAATTTTCGTATATATATATACATATTAGTATCAAAATCTAAAGTATTTGAAATAAGTACAAAATCTAACATATATTTATTTGCGTACAGTTTTAATCAAATTTTAATAGATACTTTCCTCTTAATAATAAAATACTAGTATATTATATAAATTTGCAAATAAAATTTGAATGAATTTTTTTATTAAACATGAGAAGGCCTAAATTATAAAATTTCCCTTTAGGCCTCTACTTTTCTTAAGACAACTCTAGTTACAAGCAATACACAATTGTACGTTTTTAATTGTTTTACATATAAATTTATTGTTATTTTTTTCCTTTAAAATATTGATAGTTATTTTAGTTTAACTTATTATGTTCTCGGGATTATTCGTAAGGATTCTTTTTAGCTTAAATTTTTTTCTAAACTTTCAATTTAATTATCAAAATTTTATTTTATGAATAACGATGCCGAGATATATAGCATAAGTGAAAGAAATGAAATGTTGTTAACTCTTTTGAAATATTAAAAAAAAATGGAATGGAGGGTATTTATAGAATTGATGGGTGCCATAAGAAAAAAAAATTAATTTCAAAACTTTGAAATTGAGTGTCTTTAAAAATGAGATTTCATTAGTCCATTAGAGGGGGTGCCAATAGCTCCAATCTTCAAAGAAAGTCTTTAAGAAGCAGCCTTCTTGGGCCAGGCCTTAGACCAATATTTCTGTCATCTGCTTCTTGACTTTGCTTAATACCAACTACCACGGAGCAAGGAAAGGCCTTGATTCAATGCTGATGGATAAATCAATTAAGTGCTTTAATTAATCATAAAAATGTCACTGCTCCAACATCATGGCTGCATTATCCGATTTTGTCGTGTCACATAAATTTAAGATACAATCAATGAATCGATGAATATTTGATAACATAATTACGCTTTTTTTTAAATTACATTTATGTATGAATCACAAGTGTATTAACTTGGATATATATAAACCATTTAGATTGATTTCTTTAACATTTACATCATTTTTATACATTATTTCTCTTACATTATGTGACACAAAAAAATTAGTTGATTTCAAATTAAAAATAAATTTTCACCAAATCATATGTTTGCGACATAATAATGTAAGAGAAATGATGTATGTAAATGATGTAAACGTAGTATTACTCTTTCTTTAGTTACCCTGCAAACCAGTTTCAATTATTTTAACACAATACACCTTCCATGAATCGCCATGCCTACGGAACTACAATATTTTAGAGAAAGTTATCATAATAATATGGTTGATAGAAAAGTAAATCACGAATGAAAGAAACATAATGGAGAGAGGAGTTAAATTAACCTTATGAAAAAACTGAAGGGAGATAGAAGACTAGAACCAGAAGGGCCTCTGGCTTCTCATCCAAATGCCTTCTTTTGTTGCACTTGGTCTTTTATTTGATCCATTAATATCAGGCCTTTGTATTTCTTTAATGTCAGTACAATATGCAAACTGGGAGCAACAATGTATGGGGACATATGAGTATATGTGATCAAGGAGCTAGGAAAGAACAAATTAAATCTCTAAGGGGGTGTTTGGATGGGGGTCATATTTGATTAAGAAGGTAATGTCATCTTTTATTACCTCATTACCCCGTTTAGTTGGTTAAGTAATAAAACATTCTAGTAATTTTATTATACCAATAGTAAGTTATTGTTGGTAATATAAGGGATAATTTTAATACCACAATTTTCTTAGGTATTTTAAGATTATCTTAGTAATCTTTTTTCTTTACTATTTTATCCTTAACTATTATAATTTTAGGACAAAATTGCCCTTAGTTTAAAATCAATTTCCAAATTTTTTCTTTACTATTTTATCCTTATATTTAAAATTTTTAAGACATAAATGCCCTTAAAATTTTAAATTATTACATAAAAGGGTGCCTGGATTTGGCCACCCAACTAGCAACCGGCCGCCGGCATTCGACGACCGAACGGCACAAGGTCAGTTGGATATGGCCAGTCTTGTGCCGATCTGGCCGTTTCCGGCTATGTCTCTGGTAAAAAACGGCCAGAATGGCTCAGATCTAATCGGAAACAACTAGATCTATTCTGGCCGTTTCCGGCCAGATCAACACGAACAGATTCATGGCCATGAACGGCCACGGCTATGTCCGTTCATGGCCATGGATTTGGCTGTTAATGGCGTCTTTTAGCGAACAACCTTGACATCGACTATTCCATGCTCCTAGAAGAATACATCTTTGTTCTTGATGACTTTAAGAAGCAGCTTGATGAGGACTCTAATGACAAGTTTGGGCCCGCCGATGATTATGATGACGAGGACACGGTCTCGGACGATCTTCCTACCGATGAGCCTCCCCAATAGTAGCCTTTCTTTGCAGTCTCTTGGAGACATTTTGCCTTTTTTGTTCGTCTTTGTAAAGTCTCAGATTTTGTAAAGACTTATATCATTAATACAATCAATT
>WYDK02060650.1:0-12074 GCA_009867345.2 Toxicodendron radicans | reverse complement strand
ATTTCTAATCTACTAATAATATTATTATTAAATAGTTTTTAATATTATAAAAATATTATTAATAAATGTCATACCTCATCCTGGGTAGTCCTTACCCCCACCGGATCCTGACACTTTGTGGGACTCGGATCCCGAAAGGAGGGTGAGTTTTTGAGAAACCTTTTAGAAATCAATTTAAAAATTTAGTCATTACAATGCAATATTCAAAACGTAATACAAAATCCCAATTGAAATACAGCATCAGAGTAGCTATATGACAGACAATTATGTTATAGTGAAGAACATGCGTCTGTGACCAACATACTATGTGAAGGAAGCATGCTCGACCCCTGGACAATGACTTGGAGGGGGAAAAATAAAAAACAGTGAGTTGTGACGCTCAATGAGTGGATAATACATTTTAAAGTACGATATATTAAAAATAATCAAACATTGAAAACATGTCATGCATACACCCTAGCAACCCATCTGAACACACCATCGTCTCTGTATCCACATACTCTACCCTATACACACCTGGGTAAAGACACTACGTACAAACATTCCAACTAGCCTATC
This sequence comes from Toxicodendron radicans, assembly GCA_009867345.2. Taxonomy (NCBI): domain Eukaryota; kingdom Viridiplantae; phylum Streptophyta; class Magnoliopsida; order Sapindales; family Anacardiaceae; genus Toxicodendron; species Toxicodendron radicans. Next base: position 11,516 of record WYDK02060650.1, on the reverse strand, counting down.
GTAACAGTCAAATACTCTAGGGGTCACCCAGCGTACTCCAGAGCATAGGTGAAAACCCCAATCTCAAGCTCACACGCTATACTTTGAGGATCACCCAGTGCACTCCAAAGCATAGGTGGAATCCTCACTTGTGGCTTATCACTCGTCCGTTCTATCCCGCGGAATACTCATCAGACTATACTCTGAGAATCACCCAACGCATTCCAGAGCATAGGTGGAATCCTCACCTGGAGCTCATCGTCGGTAGGATAGACAATCTCACGCGCGCTTGAGGAACTGTCACCACAAGTCGCTAGTCATCGTCTGAAATGGGGAAGGATACATCTCTGGTGTTGTCCGTACCTCAATCTCAATGGACTAGTGCCACACTCTCACAAATGTATATATATAAATATTTGTTCTTGCCATCATTCCATAAAGTAACGTACAATTACAAATTCATGCAATTAAGTTTTCCCATGTAAAATATCAATTTAGTCCTTCGTTGGAAAATATCAGTTAGCCCTCTAAACTTTTTCATCATTTTAAAAATACCCTTTAACTTTTCTAGTCTTTCAATTAACCCCCTATATTTCTTCATTATTACACTTAGGTGTCTCGACCTTTGAATTATTCATTTAGACCTTTGTCTACATGACAGGTTCCAAATCTTGCCCTTACACCCCCAACTCCCTTGAATCCTCTAGGTTCTTCTAAGTGTTGTCGCCGTGGCAACACGAAACACCTTGAGACATACTCTGCTACTTCTCTTTTCATGCCCGGCCACCAATAATGTGCCCTCAGATTATGATACATTTTAGTACTCCCCGGAAGAAAGGCATAAGCTGTAGAATGAGTTTATTCTAATATCTTTTGTTTTATACTACCCTGATCTGGTACACAAATCCGGTTGCCCATCATTAACATACCATCATTCTTTATCCAAAAATCGGTTTTGTCCCCATAGCTAACCTCTAGTCTCTACTTTTACAAATAAGGGTTGGTCCTCTGGAGTTCCCGAATTTGGTCTATGAAAACTGGTCTTACATTAAATATTGCTAGTAAGGCTCCCGATCCTTCCCACTCTAAATCCACTCCCAAGGTTCTCATCTCTTGCAGTAATGCAACTCTAACTACTCCCAAATGAGTCATAGAACCTTGTGATTTTCTACTCAAGGCATCGGCCACTGTATTAGCGTTTCCAGGATAATATTCAATGGTGCAATCATAATCTTTAGTCAATTCTAACCACATATGTTGTCTCATATTCAATTCCTTATGAGAGAACAAATATTTCAAACTCTTATGATCAGTGAAAATCTTACAAGTCACCCCCATATAAGTAATGCCTCCAAATTTTCAAAGCAAAAGCCATGGCTGCCAATTCTAAATCATGAACTGGGTAATTCTCTTCATGCTTCTTCAACTGTCTTAGGCATATGCAATTACTCTCCCATTTTACATTAAGACACAACCCAATCCTTGCATAGATGCATCACTATAAACCTCAAACCCATCAACTCCTGAAGGAAGGGAGAGAACTGGCACTGATGTCAATCTAGATTTCAAACACTCCTCAGTCCAATCGAACTTAACCCCTTTTCTCGTTAAACTTGTCAACGGCAGAGCAATCCTAGAGAATCCCTCAATAAACCTCCGATAGAACCTTGCCAACCCCGAGAAACTTCGGATTTCAGTTACACTCGTGGGTCTATCCCAACTCAACATGACCTCCACTTTTTGTGGGTTCACATACACTCCTTTAGAAGATATCACGTGACCCAAGAATGCAACTTCCCTCAACAAAAACTGACATTTACTGAACTTAGCACAATGTTGTCTCTCCTTCAACGTCTATAACACAATTTTGAGATGCTCCACATGTTCTCTCTTACTCCGGGAGTATACTAAAATGTCATTTATGAATACTACCACAAGTTGGTCAAGGAAAAGGCGAAACACCCAATTCATCAAATCCATGAACATTTCTGGGGCATTAGTCAAACCGAACGACATAACAACAAACTCATAATGCCTGTAGCGGGTCTTGAAGGCTGTCTTCGGAATATCAGACTCCCTTATCCTTAACTGATGATACCCCGATCTCAAATCTATCTTGGAAAACACCTTGGTACCCTGGAGCTGATCAACCAAATAATTAATCTGGGGTAGCAGATATTTAGTCGTCCCAGTCAACTTATTCAACTCCTGGTAATCAATACACAATCTCATGGATCTGTCTTTCTTCTTTACAAACAACACCGATGCTCCCCATGGCAAAAAACTCCGTCTAATGAATCCCTCGTCCACTAACGCTTGTAACTGAATTCTCAACTCTTGTAATTCAAGGGGTGTCATCCTATAAAGAGCTCTTGACACTGGAGCAGGTCCCGGTATCAACTCTATAGAAAACTCCACCTCTCTCACTGGTGGTAACCTTGTGAGGTCATCTAGAAACACATCTGGGAACTCTCTCATTATAAGAACATCTCCCAGCTTAATCTCACTCACTATAGTATCCACCACATGAGCTAGAAAAGCTTCACATCCTTTCTTAATGCACTTTATAGCTGCCAAGGTTGAAATTAACCAGAAGGGGATGAACTGACTCTCACCACAAAATACAATCTCTGGAAATCCCAGTTTCCTAAAAGTAAACTCTTTCCTGAAACAATCCATTGTAGCCTTATGATTGGCCAACCAGTCCATCCATAAAATCACATCAAACTCTGAAAGATTCAACACGATCTGTTGGAAATCTTTGTTGTCATGTTATGAACTTGTGAGCACAATGATTGATGTGCTCACAATCCAATCAGACCTTATTGTTTTATAACTATCGTTTGTTTATGCCCACATTGTGTGATGTTAGCACAATTTATCAGTTTGTTTTTCTCTTTTAGTCTGGCGTGGTCATCTTTTAAAGATATTATTATTTATTATCTTTTTCATTTATTTGGTTTTTTTTTTTGCTCTAAGATACTATTCTTGGGACCATTTTCCAAGTGTCTCAACATGAGTGGATGGTGCAAAAAAAAAGTGTACCTTTACTGACATTCTCTCTTTTTGCAGGCTGCTGACATTCTCTCTTTTTACAGGCGCACAACAAATTGAATATTTGTTACAAAACGTTTATTGATCTTTTCTGCCCACCTGGCATTTTTCCCCTAGTGCCTTACCCTATTTATCATCTTCTTTGTATAAAGGAAATGAGACAAAAAAAAATAGCAGCGACCACCGTTTCTGTTTTCTAGAGAGCTTCATTTCGTTTCTGTTTCTTGTTTTTGTTCAATCCCATTTTATTTGAATGAGTTTATCACTTTAATATTTTGTTAATCCTTAGTTTATTGGTTAGTTTATGTGTTGGTCAGTGTAAGTACAATCACGTCAGTTCAGTTCACTAAACTTCTGTTTTTTGTTGTTGTGTTGATTGAAGACTGGAGTGCGGCTTCATCTTCTTTTGCTTGGGAAGAACTCAGGCTGACTGTGAGTGTTGCGAGGTGAAGACTAGCTATAGAATAACGAGGTGCAACCATAGTGTGGAGATTGAAATGTTATGACAAAAGGAGTTTTTCATAACTGATGTTTGTTTCTAACTTTGTAATTGTACCATGGATGTTTTCTATAGTGGAACGTTTTCTCCTGGACCAGGTCACATGGATGTAGGCTTCGGCCGAACCATGTAAATCGTTATGTTCTTTGTTCTTTATGCTCAGTTGAATGCTTGCCATTAGCACCAAAAGAACCCAATGAACTCTAAATTTTTAACTTGGTAAAAATTCTGATAAGTTTAACATTTCCATTGTGCAAACTTGTTTGTGTAATAACAAACGTGTGATAACAGATCTGATTAACAGGCAAATGAACCTAACAAGTGGTATTAGAGCATGTTTTGATAAGTTTTTTCAGTGATCCTTACCCATTTGCTGTTGTATGTTGAGTTGGTCGTTTATGCCTTGTATCGTTACTGGTTAAACTGATTTTCTGTTTAGTTCTATTTTCGTGTGTGTGCCCACATTTTCCGTGTCTACTGTGATGAACTTCTTTAGTGAAGGAGGGTTTGTCAATTGGCCACCACTCTTTAAAAGACCAAATTACCCTTACTGGAAACCTAGGATGAGAGTCTTCCTAAAATCCATAGATGAAAGGGTATGGGCTTCGGTTGTAAGTGGATGGAGACATCCCACCATAGTTGAGAATGAGGAAACTAAACCAAAATCCATAGAAATTTGGACCAAGGTTGAACTAGACTTAGCAAACAACAACTCAAAAGTTTTTCATGTTATCTTTAATGCCATGAATGTGAACCAAATGAAGATAATTGCCAATTGTGAAACTGCTAAGGATGCTTGGGACAAGCTCTAAGTAAAAAATGAAGGAACCGACTTGGTTAAAAAGACTAGACTTAGGAGACTTGTGACTGATTTTGAAAATCTTGTCATACTTGAAGATGAAACAATTACTGATTTTCATGGTAGACTTTGTGATGTATTTAATGAGTGTTATGTTTTAGGTAAAGTCTATTCTAACTCTGAACTTGTCAGGAAAGTTCTGTGGTCACTCCCCAAGAGATTCATGTCCAAAGTCACTTCCAATGAAGAATGTCGAGATTTGAACACCATAGAGCTTGATGAACTGATTGGTTCTCTTCAAACCTTTGAGCTAAATCTGAAAAGATGGGAAAATAAAAAACCGAACAAAGGTTTGATACTCAAACATGAGATAGACTCTGAACTTTTTGAGAATGTTGACACAAGCACTCTTGATGATGACACTTGTGCCTTGTTAACTAATAATTTTGTTGATTTTCTCAAGAAAATGCAAAATGTACTTTTGGGAATAAAAACGGAAAACAACCTTTTGGTAGAAAATTTTCAAACCAACATAATTTAGGTGAGTTTCGAAAAAGATTCTCTAAAGAAAAAGAAAAGAGAAAGGGAGTCAAATGTTTTGAGTATGAAGGTTATGACCATATTCAATCCGAATGTGCTAACACTCTAAAGAAGAAAGGTAAGGCAATGGCTATCACCTTGAGTGAGAGTGAAAATGAGGAGATTGTTAGTGATGAGAGTGAGTCTGATGTGGATGAAAACTTTCTTGCATTTGCTGTCAATCAAGAGGATGGTGAAGGTTTGTGTTCAGATGAGTCAAATGACTATGATGAGGAGAAACAAAAGGCCTATGACAAAATGTACCAACCTTGGTTAAAGGCTCTTAAAAGAATTAAGTCACTTGAGGCTGAAAAGTCTTCCTTGGTGGAGGATAAGAAAACTTAACTGATCAAGTCAAGGATTTAACCATTGAAATGTTCAACAAAGAATCATTTTTATCTAAAGCTAAGTTTGAACTAATTGAGGCCAAGGCCATTGTTGAGAAACTTAATGCAGGTTCACTTAAGCTTGATGTGGTGCTCGAACAAGGGAAGATTTTTGGAGATAAAACTAGATTGAGATTTACTCCTGGTGCTAGCACATCAACCAGTGTGCGCATATTTGTGAAGGCCACTGAACGCACTCCTGACTTTTCCACGGGAAAACAGGTAATGAAGGTAAAACGTTTCATTCCCATTTGCCATTTTTGCAATAGGAAATGACATATTGGACCCCAAGTGCTTTAAATTCATAGCCTATTTGCAAAAGTGTTTTGAAAATCATGCCATGTTTTCAAATGTGAACAAACCCGCCAATAATGTTTACTCTCACTAGAAAATTTAGATGCAAAAACCTTCTATGAATTCATTTGTTGCACATACTTCACTTTTTGCATTTCAAAATGATTTGTGGTACCTTGATAATGGTTGCTCTAGGCATATGACTAGAAATTGTTCACTTTTATCTAACCTACAATATGTTGATAGTGGACATGTTATTTATGGTGATGGAAAGAAAAGAAAAGTTCTTAGTAAAGGTTCAATCACACTACCAAGACTTCAAACTTTTAATGATGTCTTGTTTGTGGATGGTTTAAAGGCAAATCTCATAAGTATAAGTCAAATTTGAGATAAGAATTTTAGGGTTAAATTTTCAAAAGACAAATGTCATGTTTTGAATCCCATTCTAAAAGGAAAAAGATCTAATGACAATTGCTATTTGCTTTCTAACAATTTTTCTTGTCTTAGTTTCAAAGCTGATGACATTGATGTGTGGCATGAAAGCCTTGGTCACATAAACTTCAAAGATCTTGTGAAGCTCTCAAAGAAAAAACTTGTGTGAGGATTACCTAAGTTTAAATTTGCCAAAGGTAAAGTGTGTGGACCTTGCCAACAAGGTAAGCAAACTAAATGTTCACACAAATCCTCTTCATATCTCAACACCTCTAGTGTTTTGGAATTGCTTTATATGGACTTGATAAGTCCAATGCAAACTGAAAGTTTAGGAGGTAAGAGGTATGTTTTTGTGTGTGTCGGTGATTTCTCAAGATTCACATGGGTTGATTTCCTTAGAGAAAAATCTGACACATTCAATGTCTTTGAGAAATTGGTGAGAAGACTTCAAGTTGAGAAGAATTGCCTCATAAATAAAATCGCGAGGATTAGAAGTGATCATGGAAAGGAATTTGAGAACACTTACTTTGAAATTTTTTGTGATGTGCAGGGAATCTCTCATGAATTTTCAGCCCTAAAGACACCACAACAAAATGTTGTGGTAGAGAGGAAGAATATGGTACTTCAAGAAATGGCAAGAGTCATGCTGAATGCAAAGAAATTATTTAAAAGATTTTGGGTCGAGGCCATCAACACAGCCTGTCACATATCCAACAGAGTGTTCTTGAGGAAATGTACAATTCAAACTCCTTATGAGTTGTGGAAAGGTAAAGACCAGATCTCTCTTTCTTTCACTTTTTTGGATGTAAGTGTTATGTTCTAAATGATAGAGAGAATCTTAGTAAATTTGATGCTAGGAGTGATGAAAGTATTTTATTTGGATATTCCTTGAATAGTCGTGCCTATATGATCTACAATTTACGTTTTGAAAAAATCATTGAATCAATTAATGTTGTTTTTAGTGATGTTGATGATAACTCAGATCCATGGAAGAATGATATTTTCAATGGCATGTCTGACCCAAGTGTGCCTACAGAACCTGATGTGACCACACCAGAATCACCTGAACTAAAAACTACTAAAATTGTGCCAACACCGACCAATGTGACTACAACTGGAGCACAGAACATCAACGATTTTTTTAACATGGATGGAATTGATCTTATTGTTGATCTCTCAAACAAGAATACCTTAAGAAGAAGTCCAAGATCTAAAGATCCCCCAACATAGGGAAAAAAAGGCTCATATTTCCTCAACCATCATTGGGAATCCAAAAGAGGTAATGGTTACAAAAAGAAAAAGGAAAAACGAAATTAACTATCTTTGCTATGTTTCTCTTGCAGAACCAAAGAACGCCAAACAAGCCTTGGATGATGATTGTTGGATTTCAGCCATGCAAGAAGAACTTAAGCAATTCGAGAGGAATGATGTATGGACACTTGTTCCCAGACCTGAAGGCATAAACATCATCGGCACAAAATGGATTTTCAAGAACAAGACCGATGAGTTTGGAAATGTTGTAAGGAACAAGGCAAGACTTGTGGCTCAAAGGTACACCCAAGTAGAAGAAATTGACTTTGATGAAACCTTTGTCCCTGTAGCCAAATTAGAATCTATCAGATTGTTGCTTGTTGTGGCTAGTTGGTTGAACATTAAGCTCTATCAAATGGATGTGAATAGCGCTTTTCTGAATGGGTTGCTGAATAAGGAAGTATATGTTGAACAACCCATCCGCTTTTAGGATCCTCACAAGCCTGATCATGTCTTCAAATTGAAGAAAGCCTTGTATTGTTTGAAATAGGCCCCCAGAGCAAGGTATGAAAGACTTACCACTTTTCTCCTTGAACATAACTACAAGAGAGGTAACTCAGACAAAATTGTTTTCATTAAATGTGGTAATAGTGAGTTTATGTGTGCACAGATTTATGCTGATGACATTGTTTTTCGCTCCATATCTAAAACTATTTGAATGATTTTGTTGTCTTAATGAAAAATGAATTTGAAATGAGCATGGTAGAAGAGTTAAACATGTTTTTAGGACTTTAGATTAAGCAATTTGATAATTGCATGTTTGTTTCACAAACAAAGTATGCTAAGAATATGTTGTTGAAAGTGCTAAACATGTAAGAACACCCATGAGTTCCTCTAACAAACTTTCAAAGGATGAAAATGGAAAGAAAGTTGACATCAAACTTTATAGAAGCATGATAGGGAGTTTACTGTATTTGACTACCAGTCGTCCTGATTTGTGCTATAGTGTTGGTGTATGTGCTAGATTTCAAGCAAATCCCACCGAATTGCATCTAACTGATGTGAAGAGAATTTTGAAATACATCTCAGGTACATGTGATTTTGGCTTATGGTTTTCACATGATACTAATTCTGTCTTGGTTGGATACAGCAATGCTGATTGGGCGGAAGTGTGGATGATCGGAAAGACACATCTGATGGATGTTTCTACCTTGGCAATAACCTTGTCATCTGGTATAGCAAGAAGCAAAATGCAATCTCTCTGTCCGCCGCTGAGGGTGAGTACATAGCTACTGGTAGTTGTTGCACTCAAATTTTATGGTTGAAACAAAGGTTGAGTGATTATGGAATTGAAGATGATTGTGTGACTATATTTTGTGATAACACTAGTGCTATCAACATTTCAAAGAATCTTGTCCAGCATTCTAGGATCAAACACATTGACATTAGGCACCATTTCATTAGAGAACTTATGGAAGAAAATGTCGTCACACTAGAACATGTTAGCACAAAATCCCAGTTGGCTGACTTATTTACAAAAGCACTTGATCATGAAACTTTTGTGAACTTAAGGAAGTCCATTAGACTCATGCAACTTGAATAATTGTTCTGTTTTGAAATAAATGAATATGATGAAGTTTCCTTTATTTGTTTTATCAAGAATTGTGATCTGTTCAATCATGATTGTTGTGTGTTTCTCTCTTTCGTTGTGATAACAATTGTGAATGTGTCCACACTTTTTACTCTCATATGAATTTGATCTTGACTCATTTTCGAGAAAATGTTGTATGCTTGTCATCATGTGAAAGAGCTACCTTGCTTGAGAGTGTGAAAGTTGTACTTGAATAATTTCTGATTTGTAGAGACCCTTATATCTTGGAAAAACAATCATTTAGATGACTACCTCCTTGCAAGTGTGAAAGCTACACTCGGTTATGTTTGAGAGTATTTTTTTTGCCCATGGCTTCTTTTTGAATTACGAAGGTTGTTGACAAAATATTAAAGTGAAAAATGTTGTTTTTGCTGTGCATGAGGGAATGAGGAGTTTATTAAAATTCAATTTGACCAATGTGTCATGAAACCCCCTTGAGGACACCTGCACACACATATGATGAGTTTATATGACCACTTCTCTTAAATGTGTTAGAGAAATTTTTCTCTTGATGGTGAAATTTTGTAGTCTAATTCCTTGGTTTTGATCATTGAATAAAGGTTGAGAAATTCTTAATAATGTTTTGTTGCAAAGGATTAATGATTCTTGATTCTTTAAATTCTGTTTGGAAGTTCAGTATGTTAAAATTTCTTTTTGAGCAAAGAATAATGTTGCAATAATGTTCTCTTATTTGTCGCCACATTGGGATGTGTGTCAACATGCATTAGTGTCTGATTTTTTCGGAAGTGTCATCACTTTTAATTTCACATTTGCTCTTCATGTTATAACATTAGTCGATGTGCTCACATTTTTTTTCCTCACACTTTTTTTAAGTGAAAAGCACTTAGGGTTACTTTTACCCTAATGGTAAAAGCGCACACATTTATTCGTCTCTTTCACTTTTGTGCCGTCAATCAAAGTCCCCACCTTTGTGTTTGTGTTTGCCACTAACTCTCAACTCCTTGTGTCTCTTGCTTATAAAAGTCTGCTTTTGTCATGCTCTCATGGTAAAAGTTAAAACAATGGCCAAGAAAGCTATGAGAAATCAGAGATCAAAGTCAAAGGAGGTCCCCCCAAGCTCATCATCATCTGATGATACTTCATCGGACAATGTTCCATCTGTTGAGTCTTCCTCAAAATCAGAGGACACACCGAGTCCACAAACCAAGTCCAAAACGAAATCAACGATTTCAGCCAAGCCATCGTCTTCATCCAAGCAAAAAGCGACATCATCAGGTGAAAAACTCAAGGGAAAATCTGTGGTTAAATCAACCACATCTGGTAAGACCTCAACTTTTATATCTAAAGATGCTGAGACAAGATATAAAAATGTGATAACACATCGTCTAGTTGTGGGTGAGTGTAATGTTAATATGGTTGATTTCCCTGAATTTGCTTAATTAGTGACTAAAAGAAATTGGCTAAAATCTGTTTCTGATATTGCTGTGCCGATTCAAAATATTGTTCAAGAATTTTATTCAAATTTCTGCAATTCAATTGATGATAAAGGTGACCATTCTGGTCAAGTTTTTGTGTGTGGTGTGTGGATTGACTTTAATTCTAATGTGATAAGAACTGCTTTAGATATGCCTACCATTGAAGATTTTGATGATTTGACTGAAAATGACTTGTCTTTAATTGCAAAAACTCTGACGAGAGGTACTCTAACCGAGTGGCCCCATTGTGGATTCATTCTGCCAACTGCCTTGTTACCACTCTATCGTGTGCTATTTAGAGTGTCCTTGTCAAATTGGTCACCCACTATGAACAACTCCAATGTTCGCCTGGATAGGGCTCAATTGATTTATGGGATAGGTATAGGAAAGAAAATAGATCTAGGCTCTGTGATCTATTCCCACATTAAGGTTGTTGCCGAATCCAAAATCACCTTTCAAGGTCTGCCTTTTCCATCTTTAGTGCATAAGTTGTGTTAGCACAAAAACCCAAACTAACCGGTGTTGAATAGAGACTTAAAGTAAAGACCATTTCTGCTTAATCTTTCAAACAACCATCAGTGGAACAACCAGGCTCGAAATCTACTTTTTCTCCTTTTTCCTTGAAAACTAACTCTTGGAACAATAAAGACCTTGACAGATTGCAGAACATTGAGACATCCTTGTCAAAGAAATTCAAGTCGCTTTCTGAGAAGCTAACATGAATGGAGACTGTCTTCCATCAACGCTTGGACTAACTTGAACAAATATTTTTGGTGGTTGATTTTGCTACTTTTGCACCACAAGTTTCAATTGCCCCTACTGGCAAATCTGCTTCCTCAGATGACCAGAATTCTCCTATTAAAAATCAACATGAAGAAGACCCTGCCCCTGCCGAGAAGGATGTGACAACATCTGTGCAACTTGAAGCACATTCGTCCTTCCTTGAGATGACCCCTGCTGCTTCTTCCAAAAGTCAGAAAAGAAAGCGCAAATCTGGGACTGCTCCTACCAGAAAATCTTAGAGTCAAAGATTGTTCAATTATGAACAAAAGGAGGAGGGGGGGGGGGGAGAGGGGGGGGGTGAGAGAGAGAGAGAGAGGGTGGTAGGGGGTGGAGGGGAGGAAGGGGATGAGGTATTTTTTTTTTGTAAAAATAT
>WYDK02060621.1:609-11545 GCA_009867345.2 Toxicodendron radicans | reverse complement strand
AGTAAAACGTTAGAACAAACACTACTATATATATATATATATATATATATATATATATTAAGAAACTTGGAAATTCATACATAACCTGAACACATTGCCATAAAATTTCTCTCATGTCAGAAGAAACCTTTCTCCAATAAAAAATTGTCTAAGGTACAATTTCTCGTTCAAGAGGTCCCAAGAATGAAGACAACTTAACAGATTCTTCCTCAATAGGCTGACCTTTGTCATTGAATTTTACTTGAATCCGATTATCACCATTCAAACCAATGTTTTCATTTTAGTTGGACCCTTTTTTTCTTAGGCACACTTGTGGAGTTCATAAGTACTTATCTTTTCTGCAGAACTTGCTAAAATGATTATAAACAAACTTCAGCAGGGTGTTGGTTCAAACTACTTAGGACATTCCACTTCTCACTCATCTTCTCCACTCAACACATTCTCATCAGTTTCCATACCCGGATTTAAGAAACAACATAAATAGATGAGATAGTTTGCTAAATGACTCTCCATATAAATTTTTTTCCCAAAGGGTACCATAGGTTTGCTATGTTATAATAGACTATTTAACTTACCAAGTTCATGTGGAGAAAGGTGATGATTTCTAGTGCTACCATATAATCTGTAAGTTAAAACGAAGGTAAAAAAAAACATAAGGAGGTGATACTTAAAATTAACGGAGGTAAAAGCACTACTTCGGCAGGGACATTAAATTAAAGATCCTTAAAATTAATAAATTAGTTTTTTATTTTGTTTCCACTACCGATCCGGTTTTGTTTTTCTCAGCACATTGTAAGCAGAAACAACCAATTCCTTTTTTAATTTATTTATAAAAAGCAAGAGGGCCAATTGGGAAAATTTTAACGGAGTAAACTTATTTATAGATTCCATTGAAGTGTTTTGTGTGTTACACAAGCTTAATTTTAATGTTTTAAAAGTACAAGCTAGATGGTACATTCATTCATATGTCCATGTGAACAAATAAAACATGAAATATATTATTTTAAATAGGATATCAAATCAATGGAGAGATTATCTACCATATGGAAATCTACATCAGAATAACCACCAGACCAAACCATAATAAAACTTAAATCTGCTGACATAAATAATACAGAGTTATGACAAAAAAGCAAGAATTAATTTAGACCAACTTTAAATACTCAAAATTGTGGTCAAACAATGAATTAGGAAATTAAGGGGATTTACTACTTTCTATATAATATAGACTGAAGCCACTGAAACCAAGACCAGAAATTTTTATTATTTTTGACAGCTTATTACTTCAGAGCCAAACCCAAAAGTTCACTTACCACTTAAAATCTCTTGGTACTCTTAACAACGGAAGCGAAGTATTCTTTTACCTGTGCTTGAAGTCTTATTTTGTTACAAAAAATATAAGAAAATAAACAAAGGAGTGCATCAACTCGAACAGAATAATAATATAGCAGACTGATGAAATGGCAGCAGATAGCATATACTTAATTAACAATGGAAACCAAATAACAGCAGCTCAATAAAATTAAAAATGATAAATTAGCAATCACCACATATCAGAAAAACAATAACAGGAGTAATCTGCTTGGCTATTAGTGGCTCCCCTACATCCTTTTGTTTAAAAAGTGAAATATTAATTTCAATGAAAGTAACTTACTTATTAATTTTAAGGATCTTTAATTTAAAGCCAAAACCTCATAACCAAGTAAAGATTAATCTGATGGAAACCCAAAAATACCAACTATTGACGGGTAAAAATGCACCGCCAAAGAACTAAATACGACCAGGTCATCTCGACCAGGGCGTATTCAGATTTATTATTAAATTGATTAGAGGTGAGGGCGATCAGATTCTTTAGTTCGTTAATTATGACATAAAATAAATGAGACAAATGTTTTTATAGTGGTTCGGAGGATTAATAGCGAACTCTTACATCCACTGTTGGTTTTCCATTAATTAGAGGTTACAAAGGAGATCGTAGTGATCTAAACAACGAACAAAGCAGTTCTAGGGAGATAAAGTTTGTTCGGAGCTCCTAGTTAACTTCTTTGTGAGAGAAATGAACTTAGAGCTTCTGAGATGAGATCCCAAAAAACGTTGAGGGAGAGCTTCTATTTATAGGAAGTGGTAGCGGGTCCCATCGGACAGATGGCGCCCTTTGGTTGAGCTTGAACTGGAAGTGGGGGACAGCTAGTTGGTGGATACAATAGAACCGAGTGACATCATCAGCGGACAGGTGGCGCGACCTGGGAGGTCGTGTGATGTCATCCAACGATCTCACCGGATTCTATCCCATAACAAATACCCACAAGTTTTTAGAGTGTGATGTCGTTTATCGAGATCGGATTCCGAAATTTTTCATTCATCGTATTGGTCATCCTAGCGAACTGCTTTGGCTTGCTTAGATTACTTGTATATTTAGACAACTCGAAATTGATCTTTCATGAACTGGTAGCTTATGGAGCGAACATGAACTGATTGGTTTGATGAGACGAAGCGGACTCGGACTGATTTCTCCAACCTTTAGCGATCATGTTGGACTTTTCGCCTACCAACCTTTAGCGATCACGAGGGATTTACTCCGAATACGAGGAAGCATTTAATGCGCGTGAGGCACATTTAATGTTTGTCATAATTAAACGACATTCCGCAGGGTGCCATAAATGCGCACGTCCCTTTGATAGAGCGTGTGCAACCACACGCTCACCAACTCTCCATATGCCCATCGCACGATCGTGACATGCGTCTTTGATCAGACGGAGGGGGATCACTCTCTCGGTCGTGGGGGAGAGAGAAAATGATTGATGGCTCAGATGTCTGCCACGTGGAGATCGCCAACGGTCATGATTTGCTTTTGGGTTTATATGAAAAGCGAAAATAATCGTCGACTTGGATGGCCACCACGTGGAGGTCGTGGACGGCTGAGATCATTCATTGGTTTGTATTGTGCTTGCCATAAGGGTCAAGCTCGTTGTACATGGACTGTCTTTATTAATACAACATCTCCTTTTGCTTTTGATTTTCTTCTAAGTGTTCAGTTCGTTTTCTCCACTCCAATTTTTTTTTGTTCTTTGTTTGTTGGTGTAATGACAATGATCAGGAGATTCGGATCTGAGCACAATCATTAGGCGAACACGATCATGCAGTGATTATGAGTTCTTAGTGATCGTCTAATTACGTCTTTCGTAGCACTTTTCTTGGAAAACATTCTAAGTGTTTTGTCTGTTGATTTGAACTTTTATCTCTTGTCAACGGCGTCGATAGACACTTTTGAGATCGTCACCTTTGGGTTGAGCAGATTCACTTCACAAGAGTTAGATCAGGGTCTTAGGGTCGCTATCTCTGGGCGCTAAGGCTCGTTTTATTTGAGATAGGATTGATGAGTGTTGTGAGTGCAATATCCTCAAACCGTGTAGGTTCGTTTGATTAGGATAAGACTTAGATCATTCGAATCGCGACGTCTTAGCCCTTAGGCTCATTTGAGGAAGGATGGAAGACTCTTGCGAGTGCAATATCCTCGAACCGCATGGGTTCATTTGGGAGGATAAGACTTGGATCGTTCAGATCGCAACCTCTTGGCCCTTAGGCTCCTTTAAGAAAGGATGAAAGCCCCTTGCGAGTGTAATATCCTTGAACTGCGTGGGTTCATTTGGGAGGATAAGACTCGGATCATTCATATCATAACCTCTTAGCCCTTAGGCTTGTTTGAGGAAGGGTGGAAGACCCTTGCAAGTGAGTTACCCCCTTGGCCACGAAGGGTAAGACTCAGACCGTTCAGATCGCTACCTCTAGGTCCATAGGCCTGTTATGTTAAGGTATGCCTGAAGGTCTATTGGAGAAAATCATGGAGTCCTAGGCGCTTGTGATGATGGAGACATATCATTGGAGAATCAACCATGAGCAAACTTCATTTACTTTGACCATTACAACTCGGAGTTACAAAAAGAGAGAAAAAAGGTCCCGTGGGGAGTTCGTGATCGGGATGTTCGTAAACCCCTAGGGGAGACTTGTTTAACGGTGACCTTAATCATGTCACTTCATTGGTAATATCTCCGGAGGTGTTCAAAGTGCCATACGCCTGGGATTGCTCGTCCGCTTAAATCCTCCAGGTGATAAGTTCCTAGTCGTACAATCGATGTGATCCTAAAAGGACCTTCCCAATTGGGTCCAAGTACTCCAGCATTGGGGTCCCTTGTGTTGATCATAACCTTGCGAAGCACCAAGTTGTCACAGAGGAAATCTTTCTTCTTTACTTTGTTGTCGAAGAACTTTTTCATCTTTTACTGGTATGTGGCGAGGCGTAGCTGGGTCGCGGTACGATAACCTTCGATTAGATTAAGGCTCAATCGCATAAGTGCTTCGTTGTCTTCTTCGTTGAAAGTATCCCTTCGCAACAAACCCATATCGACTTCGACGATTATTATTGCTTCTCAGCCGTATGCCATGGAGAATGGAGTCTCTCACGTGGAAGTTCGTGGCGTGGTGCGGTAAGACCAAAGTACTTTGGGGAGAGCTTCCGGCTAGTTCCCCTTAGAATGATCGAGTTTAGTTTTCAAAGTTTGTTTGATTACTTTGTTGATGGCCTCAACTTGCCCATTGGCTTGAGGTCATGCAATTGAGGCGAACTTGTTTTGGACCCCTAGGTCGTTGTAGAACTTTCTGAATTTGTCGTTGTTGAATTGCTTGCCATTGTCGAAGATTATGGTATTGGGGACTCCAAATCGGCAGATGATGTTTTGGTAGACGAATGTCTTAATCTTGTTTGTTGTGATCCTAACGAGAGGTTCTACCTCTACCCATTTTGTGAAATAGTCGACGACGACTACAACTACAACATACTTGACTCCTCCATTTTTGGTTGGCATGGGGCCAATCAGGTCGATCCTCCACATGGCAAACGGCCATGGGCTCAACATCGTTGTAAGCTATTGTGGGGGCGTTCGTGGAATGTTCACGAATCGCTGGCATTTGTCACACTTTCTGACTAATCCTATAGAATCAGACAGGATCGTGGGTCAGTAGTACCCTTGCTTGGTGATTTTGCTCGCCATGGCTTCTCCCGCCGGTTACCTACATGGCGATTTTACCTATATGCACGCCACCGTGATAGGAATGGCATATGAGAAAGAAAGAAAAGAGAAAATTGTACAGTCCATGAGAGTTGCATGGAGATGAGGACTATATACAGAGAGAGAAAATGCTCACATGGCCAAGGTTCCAAATTCATGCCTCAATCTAGTCCAATCGGCATATAAGAATGAGAAATGAGAAAGAAAGAAAGAAAGAATAAGAAAATACAAAGAATAAGAATAAGAGAGAGAATCATTCTTATTTTGAGAAAAATAATAAAAGTCTTGCTTATGTGTTACCTTTCATGTATTTGATAGAATTGCATGCACAATTGATATTTCAATTGTATTGTCACTGTTATAAGATGAGAGACAGAAAAGAAATTAGGATAGAGATAATAGAGAAGAAAGTTAATGATTGATTAACAGAGATAGATTAATAGTTTAATCTTGATTTACTTACTGAGCAATTAGTGCTCACTCCGTTAATTTCAACATTTTGCAGGTACTAGGTGATATATGCTGTCGGATGGACGTTGACGGGCAAGATATCTTGGAGGCACTGTCTGAAGACCTTTTCTTTTGATGTGTAAATACTTATGAGATATGTTGTATAAATATATGTATGAGATTATTTTATATACTTAACATTTTAAATTCTTACTTAAGTAGTAAAGAAAGAGATTTTTAATTTAATAAGAATTTATTAAATCATACTTATATTATTACATATGAATATATTTTAAGTAAAAATGATTAAATTTCTATAACATTTAACTTAAATTCCTAAAGATTTTCATAACTAGAAAGAACGTTACATCGTACTAAGCTAAGGACTCCAAAATGTCAACCTACCTAGAGATGGTGAAGGAGCTTCAAACGGTCTTTGAAGAATTTTCCATTAGCCAGATACCAAGGACTGAGAACAGCCATGTCGATGCTCTAGCCAACCTCGGCTAATCCATCCAGACTACTACATCCTCAACTATCCCATTGGTCTTCCTCTAATAGTCAGCCAGATGGAAATGTTCCCCATCAGAAGTGTCAATGGCCGACTCGACCGATTCATGGATGACACCCATCATTTAGTATATGACGGATGACAAGCTCCTTGAAGACAAGAATGAAGCACGTTGACTTGGAGCTAAGGCAGCAAGGTTCACCATCCATGAGGGCCAATTAAAGGTAGGCAAAAGGGCCTGGCCTGTTGGAACCGACCCACCAGCCCAATTTTAGAAACGAGTTTTTGTGGGCCTGGCCCTCTCAGGATCAGACCACCGGTCTCAGTCTAGGTCCTGATTTGGTCCTGGGTTTTGGGACATGGCCCAAATGGAAAATATTAAAAAAAACCAAAATTTTGGGCTTTTTTATGATATTTTACAAATTGGTCTTAGGCCTTGGGCTCAGTCCCAAGGCCCATGACTGTTTTGACTAGGCTTGGGCCTTGACCCTAGCTTGATGGTAAGCTACAAAAAACCCTTTGAATTTTTGAAAAATCCGGGGGGTAAAAAAAAAATTGTTTTTGCATTTTCCCCCCATAATGTAATATATATATATATAGTCTTCCCATTTTCCTCACAACTCAATTCTCAATTTATCATTCTCTATTCCAAAGCTCCAATACTCTCAATCTCTCTTTAATTTTATTTATTTTCTATTATTCAATATTTCAACATTTCAATTAATTATTTATATATTTTCCTTATTCTTTATTTAATAAAATTTTCATCAATTTTTTTTCCTATTTTTTCATAAATTCAAATTCAATATTTATTTTATAATGGATTTTGAAGATTATGGAATCAGAGGATCATCATCATCCCCACAGAATTACGATTCCAATTATTTTTATGTTTCAAACCCTACATCCACCCAAGAAAATGAAGAAATGGAAGGGTTCAATCCATTTCCAGAATGTCAAAACGAATCTTCAAATGTAGACACAGTCGGGACGGGATCCAGTCAGACACAAGCAGAATGCGGTAGTAGAAGACCAAGAGCGACAAAACGGAGCACTTATGAGGTATGGCAACATTTTTCTCGATCAATACGGCAGAAGCCTAATGGGACGAGTGAAGAGACTTGCGGTGTATGCAACTATTGTGGCACCATTATCAGTGCTGAGAACGGAACCTCTATGATGAAGTGGCACGTTGAGAAGAAGCACCCCCACGTAGTCCAGCTAAGTACTGGAGCTTCTGGTTCAAGCATGTCAGGTAGACATAAACAAACTCAACTTAATTTTATTCAACTAACTATATCAACATGGCAATATAATGCACAAATTGCACGAGAGGAAATAACAAGATATATAGTTGCTATGGACTCTCCCATATCTTTAGCTGAAAATCCATTATTTGGTGACTTGATAAGAAAAGCTTTTTATCCAAATTATAATTCTATTAGTAGAACTACAACAAGACGAGATATAATTAAACTTTATGATAAAATAAGTACAAAACTTAAAAATGAATTTTCAAAATTTAAAAATATATCTATTGCATTAACATCAGACATTTGGGCTGTCAGATCAAAAAAAGTTTTTTTAAGTGTCACAGTTCATTATTTAGATCATAACTACGGTTTACAAAAAAATTAATAGGATTTAAACCACTAAATGCTAAACACACTGCTAATATTATTTATGTTACAATTATTGTTGTTTTACAAGATTATTTAATATCTGAGAGGGTTGTTGCTATAACCCTTGATAATGCAGCTGCGAACACTGCGACAATTTCTTTATTTCAAAGGGATTTGGATCCACAGGGTCAACACAAATTTTTTCACCAGAGATGTGCTTGTCACAACATGAATTTAATTGTTAAAGTAGGTATGGACGCCATGCATGACAGGATTAACAGGATGTGCATGGCTATTCGATTCATTACTTTTAGCAATACAAGATGGAAAAAGTTCATGATATACCGCAGCCAAGAGCAGCCTGCGGTTGAACCGAGGAGGGTAAGTTGTGACATGCCGGTACGTTTGAACTCAATGTACTTAGTGTTAGAAAAAGCTATGCCAATCGGTAAACAAATTACAAATTTCGTCAATCGAAGGAGCGACTAGGATGTGGATGTCGTCAACTATTCGGATTGGACGATTTGTAGTTATTTTTATCATTTTCTTAAATTGTTTTACTTCGCTACTATGAAATTAAGTGGTATTTATTATCCTACCACCAATTTAGCGTTAAATATTTTATTTCAAATATGTAAAACTTTTTTCTACACATAAAAATGATCCTAAATTGAGTTCAATTGTTTTCTATATGGAAACAAAATACCATAAATATTGGTTAGATATTCCATTCTTATATGGATTAGGTGTTATTGTAGATCCTAGGTTTAAATCAAGCATCTTTAATACTATAGTTACTGCAATAGGCCAACATTTACAATATGACCACATTAATTATTTGATAGAATTTAACAAGAAGTTATAAAGTCTTTTTGCTTACTATGCAAACAAGGACAATGGATGTGGAACGACCAGAGTAGATGGCCAGCAGGAAGTTGATGAAGAAGAAGACATCTACACATTCATGGACCTTAGTAGTGACCGTAGCAGTAGATGTCGTAGCAGCAACGTAGGCGCATACAAACATGGACTGAGCGAACTACAACAGTATCTCCAAATAGACATGTTCTACATAAGCAAGAAGGAGAAGCGTGAGCTGGATGTGCTTCAATAGTGGAACATGAATGCAAGTAGATTCCCCATTGTAGCCAAAATGACATGTGATATTTTATGTATGCATGTTTCCACAGTTGCATCAAAGACGATATTCTCAATCAGTGGACGTATTGTTGAACATCGGAGATGCTCTTTAACAGATGATATGTTTGAAGTTATATTATGTTTGCAGGACTGGAAGCATGCATATCAGCTCGAAGATCCGGAATTGCGAATCCTCTTCTAAACCTCCAACGAGACAATTGTCGATAATGTTAATTTCAATGATGTAAATTAATAAATAATAATTCAATAAAAAGAAATTTATTTTTATATTTTAATTGTTTATGTTAAAGTTTAAATTAAATTTGCACATTGTGTCATTGTAAATTGTAATCAATTAATCAATTCAAATCAATGCTACTTATAAGTTATGACAATTAATCAATTTTAATCAATTGATCAATTAATCAGTTAATCAATTCAAATCAATTCTACTTATAACTATTCTCTAATCAATTAATTAATTCAAAATTTCAAATCAATCTACTTATAAGTTATAACATAATAACAATTGTAATCAATTCTACTTATAATTTATAACAATTAATCAATTTTAATCAATTAATCATTTCAAATCAATTCTACTTATAACAATTCTCTAATCAATTAATCAATTCAAAATTTCAAATCTGCTTATAAGTTATAACATAATAACAATTGTAATCAATTATATTTATAAGTTATAACAATTAATCAAATAATTAATTCCAATCAATTAATCAATTTAAATCAATTAATCCAATCAATTAATCAATTGTAATCAATCAATTAATCCAATCAATTCTAATTCCAATAAATTAATCAATTGTACTCAATTCTAATTCCAATCAATTAATCAATTAATTAATTCTAATCAATTAATCAATTCTAATCAATTAATCAATTCCAATCAATTAATCAATTGTAATAAATTTTAATCAATCAATTAATGAATTCCAATCAATTAATCAATTGTACCCAATTCTAATTCCAATCAATTAATTAATTCTAATAAATTAATTCATTAATCAATTCAAACCAATTCTGGTTCTAATCAATTAATCAATTAATCAATTGATCAATTAATCCAATCAATTCTAATTCCAATCAATTAATCATCTGTAATCAATTGTAATCAATTAATCAATTAATCATAATTGATTAATTAATTAGTTAATCCAATCAATCCTAATTCCAATCAATTAATCAATTTATCAATTTTAATCAATTAATCAATTAATCAATTTTAATCAATTAATCAATTCCAATCAATAAATCAATTGTAATAAATTAATCAATTATAATCATTTGTATTTAATTAATCAATTCTAATTTCAATCAATTAATCAATTGTAATCAATTCTAATTCTAATTCTAATCAATTAATTCTAATCAATTAATCCGTTAATCAATTCAACCCAATTCTAATTCCAATTAATTAATCAATTAATCAATTTTAATCAATTAATCAATTAATCAAATCAATTCTAATTCCAATCAATTAATCTATTGTAATCAATTCTAATTGATTAATTAATTCTAATCAATTAATCATAATTGATTAATTAATCAATAAATCCAATCAATTAATCAATTTTATTATTTTAATCAATTAATCAATTCCAATCAATAAATCAATTGTAATCAATTAATTAATTCCAATCAATAAGTCAATTTTAATCAATTCTGTTCGAAATTGATTCATTATTATAACTTATAAGTTGATTAATTGATTATAATTGTTATAAATAGAATTGATTTAAATTGATTAATTGATTTGAATTATAATTTGTTAGAATTTATTAATGAATTAATTGATTAGATTGATAGAATTAGAATTGATTAGAATTGATTAATGGATTGGAATTAGAATTGATTCATTGAATAATTGATTAATTGATTGGAATTAGAATTGGTTAGAATTGATTAATGGATTAATTGATTGGAATTAGAATTGATTAATTGATTAATGGATTGGAATTAGAATTGATTAATTTATTAATTGATTTAAATTTATTATAATTGATTGGAATTATAATTGGTTAATTGAGTGAAATTAGAATTGATTAATTTATTGGAATTAGAATTGGTTAGAATTGATTAATGGATTAATTGATTGGAATTAGAATTGATTAATTGATTAATGGATT
>WYDK02060610.1:0-12078 GCA_009867345.2 Toxicodendron radicans | reverse complement strand
GTTTTTCATATAGGTTATTCTAAGTGCATGGGTATGTAAAATGCATAGTTTTACGTACCTTGGCTCGGGTATTACAGGTTAGTAAAGAGAGGAAAGTAGTTTGCTTCTACTGTGGGAAGTCTGGCCATTGGAGGAAACATTGGAAGGCCTTATTTTTGGCAAGCGAGAAGAAGAATGTCTATTCTTCAACTATGTTTATAATTGAGATAAATGTATTTCCTGTAACATCTTGTGTCATTAACACAAGATGTGGTTCTCACATTTACTATAATGTGCATGAACTACGGCGAAGTAAAGCGCTCGCCCAAGGAGATGTGGATCGAGGAGTTGGAAATGAAGCGTATGTTGCTACATTAGTGGACCTATTTTGTTATAATAGATCAGTTTCAAAGAATTTTATTTCTGTGTCCACTTTGGACAAAATGAGAATATTGTATAATATTATATTGGTATCTTTTGATGTAAATAATATTCTTTATGGAACAGTTTCACAATAGTTTGAATGTTCTTGAAACAAACAATAAGAAAAATTCTCAAAGTTATAACTATGGCAAGTGTGGCAAGTTAAAACATACCTAATCTTAGGGTTATTTCCTAGAGGTTGTTATTCATACACTAAACTATGTGCTATCAAAATCTATAAAATAAGATACCATATAAACTATGGCATGGGCATAAACCCATATTGTCTTATTTAAAAGTTTGAGGTTGCAAAACTTATCTTAAGAAATTGACGTCAAATAAGCTTGCCTCAAAATCTAAAAAGGTGTATCTTTGTGGGGTATCCTAAGGAAACAAAAAGGATACTACTTTTTTCACCCAAATAAGCAAAAGTATTTTTTGCATGTACTAAGTTGTTCCTAGAGAAGGAATTTCTTCTCAAAAGACATAGTAGGAGGAAGGTAGAACTCGATGGAGTTCTGATTCCACAAGTTTTAACATATTTATGACAGGATGATGTGCTACCTGAGGTGGTTGAGCATCATGAAGAGGTTACTCCACATATTGTGGATCAAAGTGAACTACTTCAAGTATCACAGGAATTTTATAGGTTTGGAGAATAAGTCGCGAGCTTGAGAAATATAGTTTTCTCCTGACTTAACACAGTGGCATATTGGGTTATGAAGACGATGAACCTAGAACTTACAATGGAGCAATATCGGATCCATATTTCGCTAAATGACTTGAGGCCATAAAATCTTAAATGGACTCCATGTACCAGAATTAAATATGTTCTGGTAGATATACCTAAAGGGGTAAAACCTGTAAGGTGTGAATGGGTCTTCAAAAGAAGACTGTCATGGACGATAACGTGTAAACTATAAGGCACGACTGGTTGCCAAAGGTTTCAAACAGAAGCTTGACATAGACTATAATGAAACCTTTTTTGCAATGCTGAATTCCATTCAGATTATGCTTACGATAGTTGCATAGCATGATTACGAGATTTGGTAAATGGATGTAAAAATTGCTTCCTGAACGGGAGTGCAATCATATTCCTAATGTTGTATGTTGACGACATATTTCTCATTGGGAATCATATACCAAACTTGCAGATAGTAAACACTTAGTTATCTAAGAGCTTCTCCATGAAGGACTTAGGGAAGGCAGATTATATCCTCAGTACTGAGATCTATCGGCATAGATCATATATGTTGTTGGACTTAAGTCAAAATATATACATATAGACAAGGTGGTAAAATAATTAAGGGTAGAAGAATCCAAGAAAATGATTCCTTCCGGTGTCACATGGTGTGTATTTCTTTGAGGATATGTTTCCTAAAACACAAGAAGAGAGAGAGAGAATATGAATAGGATTCCATATGCATAAGCTATTGGATCTATCATATAT
The DNA here is from genome assembly GCA_009867345.2 of Toxicodendron radicans. Lineage (NCBI taxonomy): Eukaryota > Viridiplantae > Streptophyta > Magnoliopsida > Sapindales > Anacardiaceae > Toxicodendron > Toxicodendron radicans. The sequence continues at coordinate 10,226 of WYDK02060610.1, read as the reverse complement.
ACGTCATGTTATGTACTCATATTGATGTATCATGTGCATGAAGCATTTGTAGTATATGTCAATCGAATCCAGGTGAAAGACACTGGATAGTTGTCAAGAACATCTTTAAGTACTTGAAGAGGACTAAATATACATTCTTTGTTTATGAAGGAGAAGAAAAGCTCACTATTAGAGGATAAGTGATACTGGTTTCCAGACTAACAAAAATGACTTTTGATTCCAATCAGGATACATGTTTTGTCTTAATGGTATTGTAGTCAGTTGGAAGAACTCCAAGCAAAGCATTATAGCAGATTCTACAATGGAAGCTGAGTATATAGCATTGTCTAATGCGACCAAAGAGGCAGTTTGGGTCAAGAAGTTTATTGCTGAACTTGAAAGGGTTCCGAGCATTGTTGGTCCAGTAGAGCTTCACTATGACAACAATTATGCCATTTCTCAGGCTAAGGAACCACCGTCCTACCAATGATCTAAACACATACTCAGACGATTCCATCTGATCAGGGAGATTGTTCATAGTGGGTGATATGCAAATATGCAGAATGTCTATTGATGACAACCAAACAGACACACTAACAAAGGCTCTGTCGTAGTAGAAGCATGATATGCATTTAGCATTATTTGATATTAAATTATTGGCTATAGTTCAAATGAGAGATTGTTAGTGTAAGTGTCATAGAGTCAATCCAATTGTTGTTTTGCCTCTTTGTAAAACTTATGTTAATGTTAATAAAAGACAATTTACTATATCGTGTAATACATGTTTCATTATATGTTATGATGTATGTCCTTAGAATGATAGGACCGTGAAGAGTGTATGTAGTGTTTAAAATTTGACAGTAAGAACCCTATGAGCACATATGGTGGTCATTCTAGAAAAGTCCATAGCCCCAATATTATTTTGACCAAGGGCACAGATAATACGGTAAGACTATCATTGTGTTGAACGACCTTATCGAAAGGTAGTGATAGATCTCACTTGTCAAGGTTGTTTGGAGACAATCTGGTACGACACATAGGTGCTTGTTTTATGAGAAAGTTCACTGGACTGACCCATCAGAGGATTCCACATAGATGGTTACCGTAGTGTCTATGGAATAAATCCTCTAATGAATGGTGGTGCATGTGATCTTTAAACTTGAGATCATTGGAGCGCCTTGTACACTAATTGGTGTAATTTGACACTAGCCCAACATAGTCTTATTTAGGACAATCAGAATGGTAGTGATTGGCTGCATCAAGAATTGTATTGAGGCTATGGTGGATCGACAAATGATTCATCACTCTTTGGTATGGGAGAAGTTATCTCACAACGCAGTTCGCTTGTATTGGCGACAATAGTAAATCTGTGGCAAAAGTGAGATTGAGTTATTGCTCGGTCCAATTTATTATTTTGGTCGTTGATCCAATAACTGAATACTTTATAATAAAGGGAATATGTATTTGAGGTTGACACTATTTCTATATCTCAGCCTTGATGAGATAACAAATGGTGAAGGGATTGATTAGTGATTCCTCCTGTCGTTGTGTGGATATTGATGTACAAATTAAAATACCTCGCAAGTGCACGAGTGGTTGTCGTACTATAGTATGCAACGTGCAAGGGTTGATTCCACAAGGACTGTATGTGCTTTAGTGATCCTAGTAACTATGCCTTATGAAAAGAATTAACATAAAAGTAACAAAACATAATTAACAATTAAATGAATTGAAAAACTATCTATTTAAAAAAAAGCCTAGGTCTTTAACTCATCAATCATTCGGCTACATGTTCTTCACATAAACACTCAAAAGTGCCACGCTTCGCTTCTCAAAAACATTTTGTCCTGAAACATGAAATAAACACAATTAAGTACAATCAAGATCAAAACCAAGTTGAAAGCACTCGAAAATCCTAATAAACTTAAGCACAAAGCAATACAAATCTAGGATTATCAAATACCCCCAAACTTAAGCTTTACTCGTCCTCGAGCAAAGTAAAACAAAATCAAACAAGAAAAACAAAATCAAAAGTAAAAAATAAAAAATCAGAAATGAAAATATAAGAAAACAAGGTGAACGAAAACAAAGAAAATAAACTTAAACTTAAAAGAAAGTATCCAATATGAAATGAAGTTCGAATTTCAAAGCCTGTCACAAATTTATTCATAGAAAATGTTTAATACTCCGAAAAGTCAAATCATGAATTGATCAAATCTCTCTATCGGTTCCGTAAGTAGGTGATCCCTACTTCAATCCACCCTTCAACTTCCCGGATTATTCTATGCTAATGGGTAAAGTTTATTAAATGGTAATAAACTCTATAAGCCTAATTTTTGAACTATTCTCCACTAATGAGGGTTTCGACATTGTCAAGATCAAAAGGGCTTTAACGGTTTATAACGTTAGGCTTGGGTAGTGGCTTCAAAGAAAATATAGGATAACAAAGTAAGAGAACTCGGTTTCCTCATGCTTCATAAAAGAGTTACACTCCTCAAGTCAAACCTTCCTTCCTTTCTCAACCTCCCAAACATGGCACACCCATTCACAACTAGAAAACTTATTGCTTGCTTATTTATTGCATTTTTTTAATCTCTTTGTTTTTTTTAACTACTAGCAAGCATTTACAATAATTTTGGGTTGTTTCATTTTTTATGTCTCATCATTACCCCCAAACTTATTCCTTTCCCATCAAGAATTTACTCATCCACCTCCATCGTTCTTTATTGACATATTTGAAATTAAGTTCTCTTAAGGATGTGGTAAAGTGTTTAAGGTCAAGGGTTGGATCATTTTTGGCTTCTCAAAAAAAACAAGGCAACATACTAAAAATGCTCAAAAGGGTGACCAATGAGAAATTAAATAGGGTTGGCTAGAAAGACTCAAACATCTCAAATAATGCCTAAATCATCTCCCAGCAATGTCTAATCCTAAAATTTTGCCTCAAGCAATTGTCAACTAGGTTCTAAAGTCTACCAACATTATCAAGACTTCACACATCAACATAGAATGTTTCTAAGCATGTCAAGTAAGTGAAAATGGTGGTTGAACCACTTAAGGAATCTTCAAGCTAAACCTAGTCAACCAATCTCAACTTAAAGCAATATTCCGCATGTTTCGAGAATAAATTCACAACAATCAAGTTATCAATAATGGATCATATCATTTGGGCACAAAAAACAAACTCACACATAAACACATACATACGAAAAAGAAATAAGCACACAAAACACACAACCAAACATACAAATTGCAAACATTGTTTTTTTAGCCCCAAACTTAAAATGACATCGTCCTCAATGTCATGCAATAAATAGCAAGGAATAGAGAAAACAGAAGGTTAAGCAATACCCCCCTAGTGATTCCGTGATGCGTATTTGTCGAAATCAATGCTCAGTATCCACTCATCATCTCCCCAAATCATCTAAATATGCAAAACAAGGAAACTCATTGACAATCCTAGATTTGTATTGTTTTGTGCTTAAGTTTATTAGGATTTTCGAGTGCTTTCAACTTGGTTTTGATCCTAATTGCTACTTAATTGTGTTTATCTCATATTTCAGGACAAAACGCTTTTGAGAAGTGAAATGTGGCAATTCTTAGCGTTTACGTGATAAAAAGCAACATTATGAAGTTTGGTGAAGTTCGGAGGCGATTAGAAAAGTTCTAGATGCATCGGAGCCATGTGGAAACCAAAAAGGTTGAAGATCCAAGAGAAGTAACTCTCAATGGCAAATCTATAAATTCAGTATTGAAGGAAGAAGAACTTCACCGCGGCGACAAACATTTTGGAATATGTGAAATCATCAGGTTTTTGTGTCTTCGCCGCGGCGACGACTGGAAAAATTAGAAACAATGGGTTTCGTCTCAGTTCTTTTGTTAGGGTTTTGGGGTTAATATAAAAGGAAAAGTTTTTTATTTGAGAGGCGAGCCCCGACCATTTTGAGAGAAAGGCAGCCTTGGAGCCTTGGTAGAGAGAAAAGTGATTTAAGAGAGGAGAAAGGGTTTTCCCTCTCTCCCTCTCCTTTGTTCTCCCTTGTTCTTCATTATTCTTCATGGATTAAGGTGTAATCTTTCCTTTCAATTACGCTTTTAGTTTATTTAGTGTAATCTTTTCTTTTCATTTATGTAATTGTTGTTTCCTAGGTTTTTAATGAAATCTAAATGAAAGATTGTGTTTAACATATTCTATTTGTTTAATCTATTCAAGCATGTTATTGATTCATTCATTGTGTTTAAATCAATATTTAGATGATGTTAGGGTTTGATCAACCTTGATGTTTGTTAATTGATTGTATGAGACAAGTTTGGGTATTGATTGATTGAGTTATGTTAGAGTATACGCCCTACCAAATACAACTTAGTCTATGTCTTGTTCTTAATGGGTTTTCGTTCACTAGGTTAGACTATATGCCCTAGCTAGTTTAGTGATGAAAACACTAGGTTAATCTCGAACGCCCTACGGTAATATCTTAGAAATGAGAGACACCTTGCCCAACAATTAGCTCTAGTGAATGGATTATTCGTGTTCGAGCACATGCCTTGCCGAATGCAAATTGGTTCTTTGTTTAGTACTCTAGTTCTTAATGGGTGTAACAAGTGAGTTAATTTCGACCGTCATACGGTAATACCCAAGGATTAATGTTAGATAATAATACCCTGAAAAACAAGAGTGCGAACCCTCGAAAAGAGTAGAGAGAATGGTAGTTTGATGAAGAATGCGTAGCCGGATGGCTGATGAGTTAAAGACATAGGCTTTTCTTTAAGTAATTAGATTTTATATTCTTTTAATGTTAATTGTATGTTCTTTTACTTTTATGTTCATTCTTTTCCTAAGGTATAATTATTAGGATCACTAAAGCACATCCAGTCCCTGTAAAATCGACCCTTGCATTTTACACACTGTACTACGACAATCACTTGTGCACTTGCAAGGTATTTTAATTCGTACATCACTAATGATGGTGCTTTGAAATGTTAAGACACATCACCAATTAATTAGAAAGTAAAAACCTCACCCAACAACCTAATTCTAAGAAATAAATGAAAAGCATTAAAAATACACGAAAAACAAAATTGACAAACACAACAAAAAATCACAAATCACTTCAATCTCAATTTAATCAACATAAAAGTATTCCAACAAACACTTCCATACTTCTCAATCAAATAATTCAACTCTAACTACCTCAACAATCCAACATCACATTCAATTACACAATCAATTATCACAATTCCATGAAATTAATTAAAGGAAAAGCAAGGAAACATCAAACCTTACCAAGCCCAAGCCTCCTTACTCACCACAATCAGACATATCCTCATAGTTCTTCAAGAATAACGAGATCTACCCCTTGGATTTGTGAAAATTTCTTCAAAAATATTTGTTGAATTTTGCAAAAATGCATGTTATGAGATGTTTAAAGTGATGAGAAGTAGTGTTTGTGAAGAAATTTAGAAGAGATTTGATGGTTGGGTGAGAGAGAGTTGAGAGGAAATGATAGAAAGTGAGAAAAAGAGGGGGAAATGGCTGTTTCTTTTGTTAGGATTCTATCCTTCGTCGCGGCGAAGAACAAAACCCTAATTATTTTTTAAAATCCGAATAACTTAGCAGCGGCTGCCACGACGACATTAAGAACCCTAATTTTTTGTCAATTCCTAGAACTTCGTAGCAGCAATGGAAACGCGAGAGTTTCTCGCCGTGGTGATGAAGATGCTTCGTCGAAGCAACGAACTAGAAATCAAAATTCTCACTTGTCTAGAGAGTTCTTCGCCGAGGTGAAGAACTAGAGTTTTTCACTCTCTATTTCTTCACCTAAATCACCCAAAAACACAACACAAGCATATAACACAAACACACATTCATAAAACATAAATCAAAACACACATCACATCACACAAACAAAAATAGCAAAAAAAAAACAAAAACAAAAACAAAAACAAAAACAAAAACAAAAACAAAAACAACAAACATAAATTAAGGCACATGTCACCAAGATCATCAAGCAACAAAAGCAGTCCCTAGCAACAGAGTCAAAAACTTGACGTACAAATTAAAATAACTCGCAAGTGCACGAGTGTTTGTCGTAGTATAGTGTGCAAAGTGCAAGGGTCGATTTCACATGGACTGTAAGTACTTTAATGATCCTAGTAACTATATCTTATGAAAAAAATTAACATAAAAGTAACAAAACATAATTAACAATTAATTAAATTGAAAAATTATCTATTTAAAGAAAAGCCTAGGGCTTTAACTCATCAACAAGTGTTACAAGTTCAAATATAACATTTAATGTCTATCAAAAATAAAAAAAATTCATTTTCAAACACAAAAGTAAAATAAAAATTTATAATGGAGAAATAAATAAATCAAATAACACATTAATGTTTTGAATAAAAGAAATCAAATTTTATCAATAATATAATGCAAAAGAACTCACAGGTTAGTGGAGAATGGAGACGTGAGTGAGAGAAGCTGAGTGAGAGGTGAATTCGTCTGAATTCATAGAAGCTGAAGAAATGGGTAGAAGTTGGCAAGCTGTTGAACTGAAGTATGAAATAAGAGAATAAATGGGAGAAGAGAAATGAGTTTGCTTCTGCTCGTCGAAACGAGGGATAAGAGAAGATGAGTTTTAAATTAATTTGGGTTTTTAATTAATTTTTGGATATTTGGGTATTTGGGTATTTAAAATTTAATTAATGTTTTGGTATTTGGGTTTGGGCTAGGTACTTGGGTTTGTGTTAGGTATTTGTGTTTTTAATTAAATTTTTGGTATTTGGGTTTGGGTTGGGTATTTAAATTTTTAATTAATGTTTTAATATTTGGGTTTGGGTTGGGTATTTGGGTTTTGCGATTTTTTTTTTTAAATTCAAGGTAGGCTCAAGCCTACTCTTAAAGGGGTTGGGTCCCTCCTTGAATATAATATACTCGATCATTTATTCCTTTTAACTAAACAAATTCTTAATAATACAACAATTTTATATCAATATAATCTTAACTTTCCTTTAATATAACATTCACATTACTTGAACTAAAGGCATCCTTAAAGTCTTTTCGAAATGAAGTTTCAGATCCCGTTTAATTTTTGATTTCTTAAATTTTCATATAGTCAAAATAAAAACTGAAGATATATATATATCTTCAGTTTTTCAGAAGAATTTTCTAAACAAACCTTTCTCTCATATATATATATATATATATATATAGATTAAAACTTTTATGCAATGCAAGAACTGTTTTCTGCATCGCATTTTCAACGTGGTCACTGGCGAAGTCCGACTCTGAAGTTCCATAGTGAGTAAGGTGTTCGATCAAATTCCCCAATGAAAGGATTTATGTTTCTTTTAACTGTCTTCCTTAGTATATCACTTTTTTCTCACTTTATTTACAGATTTGAGAAGAATGACGGCGGTCTCATATTTTCAGTGTGTTCAATCTCTGAGTGTTTCTTCGAAAACCCATCTCTTGTTTTCTAGAGGCAGAGATACCCAGAAAAAGACCAACCCTCTAGTGTTAGCTTCTGCAAACAAATCAGATAATAATCTCCCTCTTCATTCAAAGGTGCTGCAATGATATTTTCCATTAACCTTAAAATTCTTTATCAACTACTTTTGTTCACTTAGATTCCGTTTTAATTCAAGGGGCATATCATAAGCATTGAGCACTTGAACCCTTTTGTGCATTTCTTTCTAGTATTGAACCCTTGATGCTTGAAAGTTCTCTGTTAGTGATGGTATATTTTTCGAGTCCACTGCTCAAAACTATAGGAGCCACACTCTTGGAGCTGCTTTGAAGATTTGCGTCACTACTTTTCCATCAACTTTCAATTTTTGCTCTTATAAACAAATTGCCAGCTATGTTTTCCTTCATATTACTTCAAATATATTCAGAACTAGGTAGGAGCCTATAGTCAGAGTAAAGCAGTATTTGAACTGGATTTTTTTCTTATGCTTTTAATTTTACCATCTCTCAAGTTATCATGATTGCACATGTTTTCTTTTCAAAATCGTCTTTCTGATTTAGCTTGAATTCTGCTTGATTTTCCTTGACTCCTTGAGTGTAATAGCTTGTTAAGATGATATATAAATAAGTTTTCAGCTTGTGCAAGTTAGCTTACACTTTAGTCTTGTTATTTCCACATCAAAGAGGTAATTGTATAGTACCACCTTCGTTAATGATAAATTTACTAGAAGTATAAAGCATTCTCTATCACCCATCTCACTTGCTGTTTTCTTCTCCATTTTCCTTATAGCAGTCAGTTTATTCTTTATTCTGTATTCAGGTTTGTGATTTTGCCTTACACTGCAAAGTAGAATGTTTAACAGTGAAATTTTAGGTCGAGAAGTTGCTTGACAATATAAAATGGGATGAGAAAGGTTTAGCAGTGGCTATAGCTCAAAATGTTGACACAGGAGCTATATTAATGCAAGGCTTTGTCAACAGGGATGCTCTAGCTACAACCATCTCCTCACGGAAGGCAACATTTTACAGCCGGTCAAGGTCCACATTGTGGACAAAGGGAGAGACCTCTAAGAATTTTATAAATGTTCACGACGTCTTTCTTGATTGTGATCGTGACTCTGTAAGTTTATGACTTGCAGTTCTAATACATAAGCCATTTGTTTGCTCTTCTCGGATATCTTTTAACTCCAGACTCTTCCCCAGGTAATATATCTTGGGAAGCCTGATGGACCTACCTGCCACACAGGGTCAGAAACTTGCTACTATACATCAGTTTCTGATATCCTAAGTGATAAACAGGTTCTCAGCTTAAGTTTTTCGTAAACTATGACAATTTTTTTTGCCACTTCAGATAAACTATTAGTATGTTTTAAGAATTTGATCATCTATGGCAGGTTGAAGGAAATAGGTTGGCATTGACAACTTTGTACTCGTTAGAGACTACAATTTCCCAGCGGAAAATGGAATTAGCAGTGCCAGAAAGTGGAAAACCCTCTTGGACTAAAAGATTATTACTAGATCCCAATTTGCTGTGCTCAAAAATTAGGTAATATAGTCCTAATGTCAAATTGTTGGTATGGTAAATACTAAATACATAATTTTCAATTGAAAAAAAAAAGGTCCTGCAGAACTAGTAGAACATTAAAAGTAGTAGTCTATGCAGTTTTGTTTCATCGCCTTGCAACAGTGTCATTAGGGCAGTTTGACATGTATAGCATTTTAATTTTAGATACATCTTTGGTACCTCCTCTATAGGGAAGAAGCAGATGAGTTATGTCGAACAATGGAGGAGAATGAGGATAAGTCACGTATTGCCTCAGAGATGGCAGATGTGCTGTATCATGCCATGGTTTTGCTGGCGCTCAAAGATGTAAAATCCGAGGATGTCCTAGAAGTTCTCCGCAAGAGATTTTCACAGTCAGGCATTGAGGAAAAGAGCAGTCGCACGTCACAAAGCTAGGCATGGAGTGTAGCTGTCACCAGGGAAATTATCATGATAATTTGGTATGCTTTTTCAAGAATAATACTGCATGATCATGAACATTATGCCATATCCATTTTTTCTTTTTTTAATGTAATCTGGTGCTCAACTTGTGTTGTATTACAATAATTTAAGCACAGTGGGTTTGTTCCTCATTATAAAAGGTTATTGCTAATCTCTTCTACTACAAGAGGTTAGTGAAATTTAAAGAAATCTTAAGTGAGTTAAAAAATAATTACATGGAAGATAAGATTACATCAAAAATTAGGGGTTCCTGATTTCTCCAATTTAACTATCTTATAATTTTTAATTTATCTTTTTGTTAGATTAATACCGCTCTCCAATCAAGTTAGAATGATATCCTAACTTAAAAAAGAAATTATCAATTTCTATCCCTGTTTCTTTTCTGTCAATCAGGTTGGTCACAAATATACTCTTTTAATTAATCTACTATTAGTCCCCTTTTAGTTCATATAATGTCTTTTTAGTAATAAGATTATCGAAAGGATGGGTTATCTTGGTATGAGAATATTATATTACTTAAAATGTGTTTAGTTGGAAGTGAGTATCTTATATTGATATGTTTGACTTGTAAGATAAATTGGTGAGTAAGTTATTTAGATTACTAAATTCTCTTCATTTTTAAATACTAATATAATATTATTTTTAATATTATTTTTATTAATAATATTATATTAGTATTTAAAAATGATAATTTCTTTTTAAATACTAATATAATATTATTTTTATTATTAATTTTATTAATAATATTATATTAGGCTTGGGGTGGGTGGGGGTGATTTT
>WYDK02060591.1:0-12079 GCA_009867345.2 Toxicodendron radicans | reverse complement strand
AGTAGAAGCAGAAGCCTTGGCCACGATCACCACCAGTAAAATAAAATCTTTCATTTATCGAAATATTGTTTGCCGTTCCGGGATCCCTAATTCAATAATCTCCGATAATGGTAAGCAATTCGATAATGAGGATTTTCGTGAATTCTGTAACTGTCTGGGCATTCATAATAAATATGCTTCAGTCGCACGACCACAAGCAAACGGACAAGTCGAGGCCATAAACAAGAACATCAAGCGAACTCTCAAAATAAAGCTTGATGAATCCAAAGGAAATTGGCCAGACGAAATCCCAGAAATCTTATGGTCATACCGGACGACACCAAGAACCTCTACTAATGAAACTCCATTCTCATTAGCTTTTGGATGTGAAGCGATGGTTCCTATAGAAGTTGGAGCTGGGTCCTTGCGGCGAGATACATACAACAACGAAGATAATGAGGCCTTATTACGCCTAAGCCTCGACCTCATAAATGAACACCGATCTAAAGCACAACTTCAACTTGCTTCATATCATCAAAGAATGAAGCGATGTTTCGATAATAAAATGAAGCGAAGAGATTTCATTTGCGGTGACTTGGTATTAAGGAAAATCATGATACATACTAAAGAGGTCAATGCTGGAGTTTTAGGCCCGAATTGGGAAGGACCTTACCGGATCGTAAAAATCTTACGACTTGGAACATATCACCTGGAGAAGCTAAATGGGAAGCCAATTCCGCGAGCTTGGCATTCCGAACATCTTCGAAGATATTACCAATAAAAAAAGAAATGACGATCTCGTGCTTCACCAAGATAAGCTTCCTTCTTACAACTTAGATTCTGGTACCAAAGGAAGAAAGCTTTTAATTTCATAATTTTAAGATTTTCTCCATATATGTATAAAATGTAGACAAGAAACCAGCACTTGAAAGCTTTTTCTAGTGCTCAACCTTAAATCCTTGCACAAATAGCTCATTTTATGCCAAATACATACTTTTGGAAAAATGATAGTGCATGTTCCTTACATTGAACCCGTGTACAAACAAGCTTACTTATATCAAATATGTCTACAGTTGGTAAAAGTGAGAGTACATGTGCGATCTATATTCTCGAATATGTGATCCAAACATTTCAAACAATACTTGAGTCTGCATACATTTTCAGATGTATGTATCCAACAACAAAGCTAAGGATAATTTCCCTTATCAGTTTGAATATTCGTATATACACTTGAGTCTATTTACATTTTCAGATGTATGTATTGGACAATATAGTGAGAGGTAATTACCCTTTTTAGTTTTTTAGTTTTTAACCTGCGACCTTGAGCACAGAATCTTGCCGAGGCATGATCGTGAGAATAGTCTGAAGGTCAAAAGCAGTATTAGTTTTTGAAAGGCAACCTAAGGCAATGTCCATAGTCGTAAAAAAAAAAAAATTGCCGTTGTATTAAAAATTTGTCTGAATCTATTACAAGGCATCCCTATGCAAAGCAAAAAGAAGACGAAATAAAAGAAGGCCTTCATGTTGATAGATCTGTAGGAGGGAGTTTCTCTCTTTCATCCTCGGATCCACTTTCTTCTTGTTCCTCTTCATGAGCTTCACCAAATTGTTGAGCCATCCAGTCATCAAGCCTTGTGATATATTCTTGAGGAAGCATGGAATAATTAATTTCTAAATCGTTCAATAGGAGAGTTTTCAGTACGTTTAAAGCCAGATCGGCAGCGTTTGCTTCAGAAGAGTTCACCGCAGATGAAGTTTTCAAAGTTTCATTCTCCAGACGAACGGCGTCCAAGGCGACCTCCTGATTGTTTATAACTTTTTGAAAAGTAGCATTCTCTTTTCGAAGGGCCTCTTCGCGAAGTTTGCTTTCTTTTACTTCGTCAGAAGCCCTCACGGCCTCAGCTATCCGCACAACCAGTTCGTTTTTTGTCGTTCTGAGCGAATTATTCGTTTTAGTCCACACTCTTTCCATTTGTTTCAACTGTGTGGCATAATCAAGGGACACAGCAGACGCAGTTTTAAGGTCGTTATTAATTTTATCGACCTCCCTTTTATGACCTGATCGCACTTGGTCGATGGCACATTCAGCGATCACACGCTTGGAATCAGACTCTTTTAATTGTGCCTCCAACTCCTGGGAGCGTTTCTCATCGTATGATTCGATTTTTGATTTCTCAAAGAGCAGGGCCGATACCACCGAAAGCTGAAAAATAAAAATACGAAAATGAGTTAGCTTTATAAAGGAATCCAAAGTTAAACAGAAATACAAGCAGAAGATCGCCTTACCTCAAGTTGAGAGGTAACCATGTAGGTCAACAAATTCGCCTTTGAGGCCGCTGACCATTTATCAAAATCTTTTTGATAAATGCATTCCGACATCATAGATGTTGAAGGGCGAAGATGATTAGGAAGATTGGCAATTGTATCGAGGACTGATTGCGGAGGAGTCATATCGGTTGGATCTTTTTCAGGTCCGACCTCGACCTCCTTTGCCAAATCCTTGCTTGCCAAAGTCACTTTCCTTTTTCTTTTCAGCGTAAGGGATGGAACAACAATCTCCGTTTCTTCCATTTCAGCTAAGGATTGTTTTCCTTTCATCTATCTCGTTTGTCTGCCCAAAGCCTTGGCCGATATAGTCCCCTCGTGGTTATTGTCCCGGTTGGAATGATTTCTTTAATCAATAAAGCGACCCGCTTTAAAAGAACGACCCCCTTTCTACCGTTTGAGTCTGATCGTCAACAACCCCGAAGGTCGCTTTCTCTTTGCCTTTGGCATCACCGGATGGATGACCTAGCAACTATTTATCTTGCACTCCGCTGACCGATGCAGAAGCAGCAAAAGTTTGAAGCTTTAAATTTGATTGCGAGCTAGCGACCACCTTCAACGGTCTCACTTTCCTTCTTTGAGCTGCTGCTAGTATGGGAAGAAAGCTATCCAAGTCAGCGATTTAAATATCTTTTCAAAAGAATAATAAGGATGAAAGATTTTACCTAGCTCAGGAAGAACTATTTTGAAGTTTGCCTCTGGGGCTAAAGTTGTATTTCTTCAACAACTCAAGAGTGAGGAGATTGGCACATTGAAGCTTATCCTCTGAGAGATTGCCAAACCTAATCATCTTGGTTTTGTCAACGTTTTTTCGAACGGAATCACCGCGGTTAACTATAAATAAATTTGAGATCGTTAGAAAAGAGATTCGCGACATCAAAAAAAAATCTCTCTCACTTGGTTCTTTTAATATCGTCCGATATCCCGGATAGTCGAAAAAGAAGTACTTGGTCATGTAGTCACCGACATTACTGACTGCACCCCCAATACCCTTCGCGATCACTCTCCTTAAAGATAGATAGTAGTAAGGATGAGTCTTACTTGTTTTCAAACTATAGCCGGAAGTGAACTCCGCGGCAGTTGGAACTTCGAGGTGGTTTTCCATACAAGCGATGTAAACACCCATTATGATGCGATATCCATTTGGAGTTAGCTGCATTGGTGCCAATCCAAAATAATTTAAAACCCCTTGGATAAATGGGTGAAGGGGAAGGCATGCCCCTGTCATTAGAATTTGTTCGGACATCGTAGTCATGCCCCGAGGGGGGCATTCCATGGAATAGTTAGGAAATCGACGAATCGGCACCCTCAAGGCATAAGTCTCTGCGATCTCTAGAATTTCTTCGTCTATGATCGCAATCTGCACAAACGAGTTCGGAGGAGGAGGAGTATTCTCGGGGGTATATCCTCTTGATTGATCGTCAGGAGAGTTAGAACGAGCAGGGGATTGGTCGTTGGCCATCGAATAACCTGGGTACTCGAGTAGTAGTAGAGTCCACGTTTGAGGATTTGTGGTACGATGTGTGGACTTAACCTCTTGATCGCTAGCGTAGATCGTCTGCAAAGGTACGGCTGGTAAGGGAGGCAGTTCATCATTAATATTGAATTGAATACGCGAAAACAAATGATCAAGAAACCGATCTGATTCAGTTGACTCACTCGATGACGAACTAACGTCTATAAACTCAACCATATCCTACAAATATAACCGCATACATGAAAATATGAGGGCAAACCCAAACATTTTTGTTTTTTCGATTCATCATCTCTTTACCAACACAAAAAAACTATACACACAATCATCCGAAACACAAACAACCATCACGCATAGTACAGACACATAGCCAAGGTTTGAGTTTGTCGTTCGGGCATGGCAAAACTCAAAAGGAAGATAAGAAAACAACGGAAGCTTACCGAGATTTTGTCTGTCTGAGATCACCGGGGAATGATAACAGCAAGTTGATGGAAGACATTTCACCGAAGGGAAAGAAAGTTCGTAGATAGCAAGAAAATTTTCAGAGAGTTTTTGTTTGCTGAAGTTACAAAAAATGCGCAAATGGTGAAGACAAAGCGTTTTCCCTCTTCTAAAACAGACAAGTTTCAAAAAATTTTGGCAGATCATGATTGTAGGATAATCCTACCTGGCAGCAATCGACGGCTCTAGTGTGTTTTTTACATATGACGTGCAAAATAATGGAATAATCCTGATCGTTCGTGGTCAAAACATGGCAACGGGACAGTTATTTTTCTCAGGGTATGCGGGCTAAACCAATCCAGACCGTTCAAGACAAACACGTGTCAACAATTTGCGTAAGCATAACCGCCAAGATAGTGTGCGGGTGATCAACTTCTTCACTCATGCGCGGATAATGATGGCAACACATTTAATGCGCACGTCTCGCATTTAATGTTTTTGCGGTTTTCCAATACGGTTGTCATTTCAGTCAGGTCATCCTGAAAAATGAAACGCCAAAGAGTAACCTGCATAGCTATTTTTTTCGTTGAAATAAGCCATACGATGTCATCCTCAGTGAGATCGTTACCTTAATGTCATATCGCAAAACTCGATGCAACGAAGTAAAAGATGTGATCATCACTTATGCTTTTTGAAATCCAAAGGAAAATTCCAAAAACCAGGGGGTATTTGTGATGGGCAAAATTGTCTCTAAATAAGCATGGATAGGAGCGACGTCATGCGACCAGTGAGATCGTTACACCTAGTCAACCGCGACGTCGCCATGACGCAGGGGTTAACTGAGATGGGTAAGATTGTATTAAAAGATTATGTGAACAGTGATTATGTACCACGACCTGTGAGATCGCTAGATCTGTCCCGTGGATGTCACCATTTCTTAGCTGTTTTCCAATTGTTACCACTTGACTCTACATGGAAGCTCTCAAGAGGTTTTCACCGTGACATCTTGTGGATTGATAAGGTTTTTACAGCTACCCAAATCAAGTTGCACATCAAGTGGGAACTACAGTAACCGCCCCTCAAACCCCTATAAATACGAATGCACTGACCCCGCTGAGGGGGTCGAGAAAATCAATACAAGAAGGGCTTTCTCTCTCTACAATATTTTCATTGGTAATACAAAATACTTACATTATCTCAGTTGATATAGATAAATACGTTTATATCGTTGTGTCAACTCAGATTGTTAGCTAATATAGTTTCGCATCGCGCGATTAGTAATAATATTCAGTGGACGTAGGAGTTACTTTTTAAGCCTCTGAACCACTTCAAAACTTCTTGTGTCAATATTTCTGATTTCCATAACTAAGCGATCTAGCTAATATACACGGTCTGTGGAATCAATATATCATATTCACGCCCACCCCAGTTAATTTCGACTAGCCAATTCGTTTGCGACTGGCCTGTCCATCAATTGGTTGCCAGTACAAAATCACCCGTCAACAATTAGGTATGATAATTCACGTGTCTCTACTCTATTCTTACCTCCGTAGGTTTGTTTGCCTAGGAGCTGTAGGATATTAATATAAAATTTAATTCCTAATTTTTATTTTGCTGTGTTTAAGTGCTGTTTTATGATTACCTGGCTTCGTGGAGTTCACCGTCTATTATTGTTTATTAAATCTAAACGCTGTGAAAACTAAAGCTAAATAAATTAGGGTTTTATTTTTTGAGTAGCATCTGTTAAATTCTAGAAAAATTTGGCTAAAAAACCTCCGAATAGGGGATAATTTGATATATAGAAAATTTCCAATTTGGAGTACTAATCCAACTACTAACACTTGAAATGACGAAAATGTTCCTCTATTGCAGATGACTTTATGATAATTTGCTAGACAAAGGGCTATCTAGTCCATGATGAAAGTTGAGTCTTTTTGGACAACATGTTGTCTAGCTGATATCTAGTTTGTTTACTATGTTTTATGTTTACAAAGGACATGACATTATTATGCTAGACTAGTTTGTCTAGTATGTGTTGAGTTTGTCTAATAATTATATAACTGCAAATGGCTTTGTGTTATTTTCTTCTGCAAATCATGTTGTCTAGCCATGCGGAGTCCATGCAATGTATTTTATAACTAAAAAATGTTTTTTGTTTTATAGCCAGACACCATGTTGTCTAGACCATGTCAAGTCCATCTAATTTTGCTAGACACCCTATCATTTAGTCCATGTCTCATGGTTACTGTTAGTTTGCAATAGATGGCTATTTTCAGCTCTTCAAAGGGTTAAGTGGTTAGAAATGTTATGCAAGAATTAGTTAAATTTCAAAAGATCCCTCAAATTAGGGTTATTTTGACTAATTTCCCTAAATTAAATCAGTTAATTTGGTGACTCTTTTATTTTTTATCCATAGATTTTATAAACTTTTTGACATCAAATCTGAGAAATTTATTGGTGCTTGTGAACTTTGGGAGGTTTTGACCATAATATTGAATTATGACATTTACAATACTCTTTTCTTTTGTTTAATGTTCTCTTTGAATAACATAACGATGAATTTTGACAAATTCATGACCTTTTTTGTTATTTTCTTTAATGTTTTCTTTCTCCTCATATTGACACGGGGGGTAGTGCCTACTTTTATCTTTCATAATTTGATATAATTGTTGACTAGAAAGGAGCTTAGTTGCACAGTTGCATCTAGTGGAGAACAATTTAACCATTCTTTATAATGAAAAATGTGTTTCTTTTTGCTGACTTATTGTACTGTGAATTGACAGCCAAATGTGTTTGTCAATTTTAAGGGTGTTAAGTGTTTTATTTCAAAACATGTGGGGATCTTTGTTTTTTTTTTCCGTAAACCTCAGGTGTGTCAAGTAAAAACCTCTACGACGTGAGAAACGTGGGTCGATAGTCAAGCAAACAAAACAAAATGTGATTTTAAGTTAAGCTATCAATAACATTTCTTTCAATATTACGCACAAAATGAAAATAAATACAAGCTTTAATTATTTGACAAGTACTGGTACTATAAAGACATGAATGACAGTAAAAAAAAAATCTCATAATAACTTAAAATAGTATTATTGTATGAGAAGTTTTATTGAGACCCCTAAGATTTATCGAAAGATCAATGAGACCCATATGTTTTAGAATGAAACACTTACACATTTGTAGTTTGATAATGAAACACTTAAACCCTTGTAATAGAATGACAACACAAGAAGAAAAAAACCAAGTTTTTCATTTACAAAATGTCTTTTAAATCATTTAATATATTTAATATTTTGATCTTGTAACAAATGTTAGATATTAAATTCTTCTTATTGTGGGAGAAGAGACAAAATAAGGGTATATTAGTGTCTTCCAATCCGCAAGCATTGCAATTAATAAAGTTTCAGATCTGAATCCTAGAGAATTACTAGTTACCAATTACCAAAATAAACCATCATATTATTATTTGATGAACTGAAACTTTAAGGAATGAATCAATTAAAACAACTAAAAACTAACAAAATCAGATTACAAAATAAAATTACTGGTTGTAACAATACGGCTAAACCTAGGCATAAACTTTACACCAATTCTACTCTTATGTATTGACAATTATTGCTAATATCATTAAGCTTTTTCTATAGGCCAAACTTCCTAGAATTCCAATAACTTTTTCTCGAACAATTACTACATTAACACTAACCTAAGATATATCTAAATCGGATTTAAGTCTTTAGAGATCATTAAGCTCTATGGAGTTTACCAAAGCCTCATATAACGCGGTAACATATCTCTAGCATTCACTCAACCTATAGTTTTATTATATTAGACGAACTATATATCATCTCTCGATCTCAACCTAGTCCATTTGATCAATCAACTCTCAAGCCTAAAAGAATTGAAGCATTAAGAACCATAATAAAACTTAGAAAGAATGTTTAACAACACATCAACACATATTCATAGAATTAGACTACATCTTAGCCCTAGAAGCTTTATTTAATTAGTTCATGATCAAATAAAAATAAAAAATTATTATAAACATGAGTTCAAGAAAAAGATAAAAGAAAATTTGTCTCAAAAATTGCACATACATATAACAAATAAAATAACTAAAGTTCACCCAAACCTAAAGATAATACAAACATCAATTGTATTTTCATTATCAACCCTCATACATCCATCCAATCACAAACCATTAATCTAAAAAAACTCGGATGATCTTATGCACAACAGTTATAGAAAAATAATTGATCTCTTGTATTTTCAATACAACACAAATGTACACTACAAGAAAAAAGGGATTTCGTGACAGATTGAGTTGACAGTTCTAATAAATTGGCATGAATTTGGAATCATTTCTTAACGGTTTTAGACTATTCTTGACAGTTAACTGTCAAGAATTTTGTGAAAAACAAATTGGAAAACTCTTTTTCTTGATAGTTTTTTCTAAATCCTTGACAGTTTTTAACTATCAAGGATTAGGTTTAAAAAAAAATTCATCTTACTCAAATTACCACCATTCCTTTCATTTGGCTAAGTCAAATTACACTTCCCCATTTTTTTGTCTTACTCAAATTACACTTCCCCTAAAAAATTTTCTCCCGCTCTCTGAATTTTTTTCCCAGAAATCCCAAAATCCCTCTTCTTCACTAATATCACAAGATCCCCAATCCATCGTTCTCTCTTACTTCCTAGAATGCCCTTTCTTCGTTTCATTTGTCAGTGATTAAATCCCTAATTTAGTGACTAAATCCCTAAGCCACTAAACAGTAAACAATCGTCCTCTTCGTTTCATTGATCCATCATTCCATTGTTCTGTCTTCCTAAGTCGGTGACTAAATCCCTAAGTCAGTAAACAACTGTACTTCGTCGCAATCGTGAAAATCCCAACATCCGACAACCGTACTTTGTAAGTACTAGCCAAAACTCATATATAATTAACTCGACTTTTGATTGAGAGAAATTTAAACTTAAAACAAACAACTAAATTTAAACAAACTAATTGATAAAACACGTTCACGATACTTTGAAATTTAATTTAGATCAAACAATCTAGGGCATAGACTTCACACCAATTCTTTCTCATATGTGTTAACAACTTGTATTAATCCCATTAAACTGTTCCTAAAGGTCAGACTCCTTAACTTTCCAATAACTCTCTCTCTCGAGCAATTATCGAATTAACTCCTAATTACTAACCCCGAATTATCTCTAATCAGATTTAAGTAATTAAAGATCATTAAGTTCTATGGATTCTACCAAAACCTCACAGATCGCGGTAACCTATCTCTAGCGTTCACTCAACCTATGGCTCTATTACCAACGACCAACTAAGTTTCATCTCTCGATTTCAACTTAGTTCATTAGTTCATTCAATCCTAGGGCCCTTAGAATCAAAAGCAATAAAGCAATAATAAAGCTTAGGACAATTTCAATGGAATTAATACAACTGATACAATCACATACTTAGGAAATTTGAGCTACATCTAGCCCTAGAACAAAAATTTAGTTCATACTTATTAAGAAATAAACAAAAATTCTTTTATTAAATATCTAGAGTATCCTGAATACAGAAAAGATAAAATAAAACTTCACTATATTGGACTAAAACCAATTCAGAATCTCTTCCTTGTTGCTAATCCTCCTTAGTGCGGCTCTTCCTCTCTTTTCCAAGATAAAAAAACTCTAATATACGCTCCAAAAGACTTTTTAATAAAATTCTAGGGTTGACAAGATATACATCCCTTTTTCCTCCTCAGTTTAGGACTCATTAAAGTCCTTTTAAACCCTAAAATCACGCAAAAGGGAAAATAGAAAACATAAAAATCGTGGCTATGTTGAGGCACAGTGCCGCAACATGATGGCCTCTGGTCTGGTTGTGCCACGGCATGAGCGCTTATGCCTTTCTTCATCAAACCTCTTATGTAACTCTTCCATAACATCAACTTTTGACTCCGATAGTGATCGATTCAGAAAAAATGGTAAACATACAAATTGTAGCCTTTTGAATCAGCTTTACAACGATTTAAGACTTTTGGCAATCTGACTTATGCAGTTTGAGTTATTGTCAGAATATTAAAGCTTGCTCAAACTGGAGCGTAATCTGGCATAACCTTCAAACTTCAGAATTTCGTAACTTTTTCAAATCAGCTCCAATTCTTGATCAGTTTGATCCTAAGCGGTAGTCACTCCTTTACAAACACGATTTTCTATCCAAGCCACATTTTCTCTCATTAAGAACCTAAAAAGATAAAATACCCCCGTGATCTCATCTAAGATATTTATGAAAAATAACAACAAAATCAACTATTTCAACTCTGTTTTCTCACTAAATATCCTCATGAACCACTAAGTAATCGAGTATTTTCAAGCTCTTATCAGCTGGTGGCCAGAGGTTTCAAACAAAAGCATGGCATCGACTATGATGAAACATTTTCACCAGTTGCAATGCTTAAGTCCATTAGGATTATGCTTGTAATAGCAGTATACCACGATTATGAAATTTGCCAGATGGATGTCAAAACCACCTTTCTGAACGGAAACCTTGTGGAGGATATGTATATGGAGCAACCTGATGGTTTTGTTCTTTAAGGACAGATAGATAAGGTATGCAAACTTAAGAGATCCATTTATGGACTCAAGCAAGCTTCACGGAGTTGGAACATTTGTTTTAATGAAGTCGTTAAGGAGTTCGGATTCATCAAGAACGAAGATGAATCCTGTGTGTACAAGAAGAACAGTGGGAGTGCGATAATATTCCTAGTATTGTATGTTGACGACATACTCATCATTGGGAATGATATACCGAACTTGTAATCAGTGAAAACTTGGTTATCCAAGTGCTTCTCCATGAAGGACTTAAGGGAAGCAACATATATCCTCGGGATAAAGATCTACCATGATAGATCAAACAGGTTGTTGGGCCTAAGTCAAAGTACATATATCGACAAAGTACTGAAAAGATTTAGTATGGAAGAATCCAAGAAATGATTTCTTCCGATGTCGCATGGCATGACTCTTTCTAAGGACATGTGTCGTAAGACCCAAGCAGAAAGAGATAAGATGAATAAAATCCCTTATGCTTCAACAATAGGATCTATTATGTACACCATGTTATGTACTAGGATTGATGTCTCTTGTGCCTTAAGCATTTGTAGTAGATATCAATCGGATCCAGGTGAAAGACATTAGATCACAATCAAAAACATCCTTAAGTACTTGAAGAGGACTAAGGATGTCTTCTTGGTTTATGAAGGAGATGATGAGCTCAGTGTTAGAGGATACACTGATGCTAGCTTCCAGACTGATAAGGATGATTCTAAATTGCAATCGGGTGACATGTTATGCCTCAATGGTGCTACAATGAGTTGGAAGAGCTCTAAGCAAAGTACCATAGTGGATTCTACAACTGAGGTTGAGTACATTGCCTTGTTCGATGCAGTAAAAGAGGTGGTCTGGTTCAAGAAGTTCATCACAGAACTTGAAGTAGTTCCGAGCATGGTTGACCTAATAGATCTCCACTGTGACAACAATGGTGCCATTGCTCAAGCTAAGGAACCACGGTCTCACCAATGATCCAAACACATACTTAGAAGAGACCACCTAGTTAGAAAGATTACTAAAAGAAGTGACATACGAATAAATAGAGTACCTATCGATGACAACATTGTAGACCCACTAACGAAGGCTTTGTCGCAGCAGAAGCATGAAAAACACTTAGTAGCATTCGAAATTAAGTTTATGAATGATTGGCTATAGTACAAGTAGTAGATTGTTAGTGTAAGTGCCCTAGAGCCAATCATATTGTAATTGACTCTTTGTAAAAACATGATTAATTTATAATAAAAGGCATTTTCTATA
>WYDK02060580.1:0-12081 GCA_009867345.2 Toxicodendron radicans | reverse complement strand
CAACTCGATCTAACCAAAAATCACACTTCGAGTATTTGGCATACAGCTTTGCATCTCTCAATCGCTGTAGCACAAACTTCAGGTGTTCAACATGCTCCTCTCTCGATCTAGAGTAAATCAGTATGTCATCAATGAACACCACAATAAATCTGTCCAGACAATCTTGGAATACTATGTTCATCAAATCCATAAAGATTGCTGGTGCATTGGTTAGACCGAAGGGGATAACTATGAACTCATAATGCCCATATCTCGTACGAAAAGTTGTCTTGGCAACATCGTGCTCAGCAACTCTTACTTGATGATACCCCGATCTCAAGTCTATCTTCGAGAACACTGCTGCCCCCTTCAACTAATCAAACAAGTCATAAATGCGGGGCAGGGGGTATTTATTCTTCACTATCGCCTTGTTCAGCTCTCTGTAATCAATACACATCCGTAGTGACCCATCTTTCTTCTTCACAAACAGTATAGGGGCACCCTAGGGAGAATGACTAGGGCAAATAAAACCTTTGTCTAAGAGTTCCTGGAGTTGCTTCTTCAGTTCCTGCAACTCTGCTGGGGCCATACGGTAAGGGGTTTTTGAAATCGATGCAGTTCCAGGTGCTAGCTCGATACTGAACTCTAACTCCCTCTCGACAAAACAAAAAAAGAAAAATAGGAAGGCTTTAGGAAGTAGTAGTACCTAAGGGGGGAAAAGGGTTTTTTCTTTCCAAACATTCTTTATGATTAATCTCTAATGGTGGAAACAAAAGGAGGTTGGTCAATCTCCAAAAGAAAAATAATCTTTATTTGTGTGACCTTGTGGAAACTAAAGTAAGATCCATTAACAAAGAGATGATTTGCAAGATGGTTTATTAGAATTTAATTATGACAGTGCATTGTTGGGCACAAATTGGGTTGGATAGGATCTATTGATTATAAAGGTGGCCCCTATATGCAAATATATGTCAATAATAGTAATAAAAAAAAAAATATTCAAGCTATGTTGAGGATGATTCTATTCTTCATTTCTATCACACCATTTTTTTAAGGGATCTTGGATTTGACAAGGGTCGATGAATTCTATTGGTTTCACTGAAATCTTAAAATTCTTTAGATGTGAACTCTTCTCTTGATTAGATCTCATGGCCTTGATCTCAAGTCCACTTTATTTCTCGACAATAGCTTTTAACTTCTTGGAAGCTTCAAATACTTCTAACTTTTTTTTGTAGAAAATACAACCAAGTTTTTTCTTTAGAAATCATGGATGAGGAAAATGAAACTTCGTTTTATTGTTCCACACACATTGGTATATATGAGCTCAAACTGTTTTTGAGCTCTTGAACTTGACTCCTAAGTAAACATCCCTCGCATAGTTGATTAGGTTGATTGATGTATGACAGGCCTTTCACCAATTCCTTAGATAACAACACTAATCCTCCAAAATTGAGATGCTCAAATCGAAAATGTCAAAGCCTTGTCATGTTTTTATAGCAAGCCTTAAGACACTTTGCAATATCATTTTAGATATTGAACAAAAAAAAAAATCTTATATTTTGACATTGGCACTTTAAGGATGAGGTTACCTATGTTGTCTCTATAGAAATACTTAGATTTTTTTTATGTGAATATTATAGCATTTTTCTAAGAGTTGATCCAAACTCAAAATGTTGTTTTTCATGTTGGGTACACAGTAAACATTTGAAATAAATTGGTGTCTGTCAGCCTTCAAACGAAAAAGAATGTTACCTTTGTTTTACCTTGGAATTTTAGAATCATCACCAAAAGAAACATTGTCATGCACCATCTCATCAAGCTTCATGAACATGTTTCTTCTTCTATACAAATGCTTGCACCAATGTCAAGATACCATGTGTTTTCTTGATCTCTAGCACTGTCTTTGCGAGTTAAAAGTAGTGTGCCATTGTCATTTTTTTGTTCTGCAAAGTTAGTCCTCTCTTTAACTTTACTATTGAGAGTTCTGCATTCAGAGGCATAATGGCTAAACTTTTGACAATTGTAGCATCGAACTCCAGACTTGCCATACCTATGATTTGAGTGTCCTCTTCCATGGCCTCTTAATGAACTTTATTCTCTTCTGTGTTATAGGAGTTGTTGTTGTTGCTGAAACTCCTATCTGTTCCACGATTGTAACCGAGTGTTTGTCCATAACCTTGACAATGTTGGCTTCTCTCATTGTAACTTTCTTCTTTCTTCTTTCTTCTTATGTTGCACCTTGAGGAGTTGCTTCATGATCTCTTTCTTCTTTTCATAGGCTTGCAAGGAACCTTGAAGTTCCACAAATGTTATGGCATCTAAGTCTTTTTGTTCTTTGTTACAACGATGTGTTTGAATTTTTGGATCCAGGCAGTGGAGTATCTTCTCTATGATCATTACATCTTCTAGCTTCTCACAGTTTGTTTTTAATTGATTAGAAATGGCCAAGACTCAAGAAAAGTAGTCAGAGTGTGGACTTGGCTTCCTTCATCTGCAACGTTTCAAATTCACCTCTTAATGTTTGCATTTGAAATCTTCTCGAAGCCATTATAAATAATGCTTGATAGATGAGGAAGAGAGTTTTATTGTCTCTTGTGAGTCGATGAAATGTGGTGTAGTACATTCATTGACAAATTTTTAAGAATGTAATCCCACAATAGAGGTATTATGCAATGTAAAAAATAAGATAATTAACTTACATTGTGCAATTTGGGTATCTAAGTTATCATCTAGTGGTTGGGTTTTGTCATTGGAGCAAATCAGTGGTCGTTTCCCTTTCGATGCAGTCCTCTTCCTTCTTGGAGCCATCTATCATACATATATAACAACGCATAATCAAATTAAGAGTCCCAGAAGAGAATGTTGATGAAATTAAGATTGTCTAATGATTCAAATGCTGAATTGCATAAATAAGATGGATAATAGAATAAATAGGTCAATTACAAGACATATGGATTTTAGATTCCTTTTTAGACAAATAATAATTGGAAAAAGATAAATCATAAATGGATAAGTATAAAATTTTTTAAGCAGGCAAACAAATTAATCTGATCTAGTACATGTCATGTCATAAAACCAAAGAATAAGAAAGTGTTGTCGATGGTGATGGTCATTTTTTCATTATTATGGTAGATGAGCGTTAAATTATTCATTATATAATAACCATTGTTTCATTTACGATGAAGCATTTGGATATTAATCATTGATGGAGTTTGTTATGGGGTAAAATCCGGTGTGTTTGTTGATGACGTCACGTGACCTCCCAGGTTGAGTCACCTATCCGCCGATGACCTCGCTCAGTTTCATTGTATCCTATCGACCAGCTATCTCCCACTTTCAGTTCAAGCTTCACTAGCAACTTACACTTGTCCAGTGGGACCCATGATCACTCCCTATAAATAGAAGACCTCCCTCAACATTTTTGGGATCTCAGAAGCTCAAAAGTTAGTTCTCTCACAAGGAATTTGATAAAACACTTCGAATAGCTTTCTCTCTCTAGAATTGCTTTATTCGTCAAATCAAATCGCAACGATCTCCCTTGTAATCATCTAAATTAATAAGAGGACAATAGTGGATGTATAAGTTTGCTATTCAGCCTCCGAACCTGTTAGAGTCATGAAAATGTCTCAATTAAGATGATTAAATTACCCATTTGTGCTTAATTTGAATATATAGTAGGACAATTTAATAATGTAAGAATTAATTCATATTAATCACTTCTTAATATTTTCTTATGAATTTTGCATGAATTGAATGATTTATGAGATGTTGTGAGTTAATATTAGGTTGTGATTCATTGTCCAGGGCTAAATTTGTCTTAATCTTGTTGAACAAGGGGTTGATTTTGTCATTTTTATTCATGCAGGGACCAAATGGATATTTGCCATTATGAGCATAAATTGAAAATGTTATCAGACTTTGAAGGAGCCTCCATCGACCCTTAACATTCCAAACCCTAGATCACCCATCCATCTTCTCCGATCAGGCTCCGGCGACCCCTCACCTTTCACCATCATCATACACCACCACCACCACCACCACGTTCCCATCACCGTTAAGCCACATCCACTGTGACTCTTCATTTTTTTACGAGAGTTCCGCGTTTTCCGACTTGATTCTTCCTTGTCTGACGTCGATTGAGCTTCTCCCAAGGTCCACGTCAGCCCCTCTTCGTTGTCCACCATTCCACGTCGTGAGCATGCGCCTCACCACTGTGAGATCTGCCACACGCCGCTACTACCAATGTGACGTTTCAACTTCCCGATGAGATTTCTTCCTGTTTCGACGTCGATTCTCACTCCTCCACGTAGATCAACCACTCCCCAGATCAGATCCAACACTTCCACGTCAAAACACCACTATTGCCACTGTTGCCGCCGTGAGCCGCTGGGACCGTTGCATCCGTTCAGCTTCTCGGTGGTGATGCTACGTCCCTCTAGTTTCAACCAGCCTTGCCACTACTTTCCCGTCACCATTCGAGTTCAGTCAGCCCATTTGCACCACCACTCACCATCGTCAACCACTGCGTGACTGTTTAGATTTCGGCGAGTGTGACTTTTCATCTTCCGGGCACTCAGTTGGTCAGATCCATCCTCCCTCGCACCATATCAACGTCAATCATCACCTCTCCACCATGGGTAGCCCCCTTCACATCATTCCAGCCCTCATCGGCATCCCGATGAGCGGCTAAGTTTCCAATTGCCTGTTATGGCAGAGGTGAGATCGAGATTAACACCTACAGCCCGCGTTGAGAGCTCTCGACTAGTTGGATGAGTTCGATCAATGGATACTCGATAGTATTTCGTTTTGATTATATTTGTTTCCGTTTCGTATTCGATTTCGATACTTTAATATAGTCGGTGTATTGATTTGATTTCCGTGTTATCCGTTGAGTATTATTGTTGAGTAAAATTAATAACACGATACATGTTAGTTTGAAACTGTTAAACGTTGAATATTTCTTTTAATTACTTCAGGACGATTGTAATAAAGTTTTATTCTTGTTTAATTTCATTTCTACGTGTGTTGCATGTATTGAGTAATTGGTTAAATTGATATTGTGTGTTAATTAATTGTATTTGTTAATTACGTACCACCTAGTGGGTTTGCATGTTATGTTTGTCAGTATTCAATGATAGTCTTTAGCCAATGAAACGTGAGTAATCGGGTAAGACAGGATAGATTATACCTAGAGTACCGGTGAGCGATTTTCTAGGTTTTCCTTGCCTTGTAGGTTTAGGAAACCGTAGAGCGTGATAGAGTGTTGTGAGAGTTAGTCTCGTATCGACCCAAAACCGTAACGGCAACGTTTTAAATATAGAATTTTAAATAGTTTTATTTTCAAGTTTTAAATCTTAGTCTTTTATTGATTTATTTTTAATTACGTTTCTTTCTCACTTAGCAACTTGTTTCCTTAGCATAGCATGTATCCATCAGTTTACCTTTTTAATTTCCGTTTACTTAAATATACATTTAGTCATAAGCAATTGCTCCTTGTGGATTCGACCCTACTTACCGCTAACTACAAAATTAGGAAATTAATTAATTTTTTTGGCTGTGACGAATGGTCTCAGTAAAATTTTGGCACCATTGCCAGGGAGCACTGTGCTTGCGAATTTTTGTATGTTTGGGTAGTTTTTAATTTTTCTTTTAGGTTTACTTTAGTTTATTGTTTTTGGTTGATTTTATTTTCTTTGTAGTGTTAATTTGTTTGGGTGATTTTTCTTGTTTGGTTTA
Source organism: Toxicodendron radicans (assembly GCA_009867345.2). Lineage (NCBI taxonomy): Eukaryota > Viridiplantae > Streptophyta > Magnoliopsida > Sapindales > Anacardiaceae > Toxicodendron > Toxicodendron radicans. Next base: position 6,366 of record WYDK02060580.1, on the reverse strand, counting down.
ATGATTTTGATAGTTTTATTTTAGTTGCATGTTTTAGGTTGTTCTTATTTGCTTGTGTTGAATGCCTTTGAGTTATCTTGTGTGATTGAGTGTTTACTTCTTGTGTTTATTTTAGTTTAATACCTTTTCAGTTTGGTTTGATTATTTTCTTTTTTGGTTGGTTTATCATTTTATGTGACTTTGTTTTGTTTTATTTGCATTTAGTTTTTGTTGGGATAGTTTCATTTGTGTTTGTTTTTGTTTTGTAGGAGGATTGCAATTGCGAAAACGTGGTAGCGTGTCATGGAACACCAACTTCTCACATGAAGCGGTTGTAAAAATCTATTTTCTTTTAAGTTTGAGTTTTCATTGTTTTTAGATAATAATTTGTGGTAGTTTTTAGGTTGATAGTTTTTTACTTAATTTGCTTATTGTGTTTTTTATCATAAGACGTAGTATTTTTGTTTGTGTTGATTTTAAGTGTGGTTCTTAAATTGCATGTGTGTAGCTAGTTGAATTAAATTGCTTGTTGAATTATTGCATGTGATAGTATTAATTTGTTAATTGTTAGTTTTCTAATTGCTTTTGCATATTTTTATTTATTTATTAGGACTTAATTTGTTTGTGTGAAGTTTTTAATTTCTTTTAGGTTGCATTGTTAGGTGCATGTTAGGATTGTTTAAATTGAGTGTTAGTTTTTGCATATATTTTATTTAGTTTTTAATTTCTTTTTGTGTGTGTGTGTGTGTTTTTTTTTTTTTAATTTGCTTTCTAGGATTTGCATTTAGTTCATTTTATTTGAATTTTGTGTTGAGATGGTTGGTGGAACCTTTGTGTGCTTGATTGATGAATGCTTCGTAGATAATCATGTCAACCAATTGTAGTACCCTTGGTTTTAAAAATAGCAAGCACGTAGGATGAATGATAATTTTTATTCCATGCACAACCATCTAACTTCTAGGATTCCTATCATAGGGCAGCCGACTAGGAATGGTGACATTTATGAGTTATCTCACTTGGACAATATTGACTCCAAGTCGGAGTCTTTATCCTACCAATTTGGCACGTTCATATCCATGGAAGGACAAGTCAGGATGTCTTTGCTATTCCTTCACACACTTTAGCTGTTGAGTACACGTTTGAGGGACCAACTCCTGACACTTTTGTCAAGCAAGTGCATGTTGCACTAAGTTTCTAGGGACGAAATGATTTATACTCAAACACATTTGATAATGAGTGGCATAACCATCCTAATTTTGCATGGAAGCAGGAACAATCTCATAATGTCTCCCATTATATGCCATATAGTTCTTCCAATCAGCAGGGCAATTATTAGGACATGTATTCCACCCGCCCAACCTAGGATCTTACCCCTCGCCCAAACAAACTACTCCAGTGCCCGATTCACTGGAATCAATGATGGCTCAAATGCTCCAAACCATGCAAGAACAAAAAAAATGATATGAATGCTAGGTTCAATGACTTAGAGCAGCATTATCATATAATACATTCTCATTACGAACCCATTAGTAAGCTAGAGACTCAGATTGGTCAAATAGCTGAAGCGATTAATATGAGAGAGGAAGGCCATGTGTTGAGTCAAGTTATAGGTAATCCTAATGATGTACCTCACCAAATGGGGTGTCATGAACAAGCTAGGCCTGAAAGAGAATTTTATACTGAAGTTGGAGAGAAAAAGAGTCTTGAGGGAAACCAAGCCGAAAGGGGTGAGAGAGAACCAACCATAGAATCAGGTGTGCCTAGACATGAAAACGAGGAAGTTAGAGAGAAAGAATCATCCCCTACATCTTACATGCCGATATCACTTTTTTCCTCAATGCCTAGAGTCACATAATGCATCCAACTTTAAGAAAAAAACTAGGATAGAGGAAATGGTCAAGTTATTTAGACAAGGGTCGATTGGTATTCCACTTCTAGATGTCATTAAGCACATACCTGTCTATGCTAAGCTCTTAAAAGACTTGTGCACACGAAAATGGCGTATTAATTTCAAATATCCTTTCTTGGGACCTCATGAGACCCTATCTGTTGTTGAATGGCGAGGGTCATGTAAGGAACCGCTAGCGTTTCAACCACTTTGAACTTTTCCGTTCACATTACGTCTGGCTGAGGACTTTAAATTTAGCGCTTGTGAGAGGCAACCCATTTTAAAAATATGTTTATATTTAATGTTTTTATTGCTTTGATGTTTTTGTTGTTTTTGTCTTTGTAGGAATCTTCATGGTTGGACTCACATTGACTAGTCGGAAGTTTCGTTTCAACATGCTCCACAACCCACATTGTTAACAACCCCTTTCTTGTCCCTCAGGTTGTATCTCTCCATCTTATATTTTCATATTGTCAATTGAAATTTATATTTTGATGATAAGTTGGGGAGAACATTTGTAGTTGAGAGTCATTGAGGACAATGACAAATGAAGTTGGGGAGAGTTGTTTATTGATTATGTAGAACTGTTGACTGTGTGTTGGTTGTGTGTTACGAGGAAACTGTGTGCTGATTGACTTTATCTATTGATGATTTTGTGGATATGTGCATAATTTTTTAGGGATGTTTTGATGGAAGTTCTATTGATCACATTTTGTGGATTGTGCTTTGATGATGTGTTTTGAAAGATTGTGCATAATTTTGAGAAGATTGTGTTGAATGGAATGTGCTTAAATTTTTTGTGACATAATTTTTGTGGCATGATTGAAATTTGTTGAAAATATGACATTTATTTCTCTTGTGAGTCCAAAAGTAGTAAAAGTGAACTAAAATGAGCTAATTTTAAAATTTTTTCATGGATTCATGTATGATCACCATTTTTGAAACAATTGAGGTAATAATTGAAAGGTTTTGTGAGGTTTTTGAATATGGTGTGTTGTAACATGGTTTTAAACATTGAATTATTGTTTTTGTTATGTGTTAGGTTTGTTCATAATTGTGGTTAAACACCATTTTGTGTGAATGTCATTTGTCTTAGTGTCATGCAAGTCTCACACATATTTTACATGCCCATGGAGCAAATTTTCAATTATTATCTTGCATGCGTAAAATGATAATCTTTGTCTTTGAAAGTGTTTAATTGTTGCTTGATGATTTGGTTTTGATTTGTAGCCTAGTTGACTTGAGTAAGTAAGGCCGAGGGGTGTTCTACACCTAATCCCCTAAAGTCGTTCGGTTTGGGAGTGGTTGGCCTAAAGCTCGATACACGGGTCTTCTAGAAAGCTGAATAAATCACTACTTAGATCATAAGCTTTATATAAAAAAAAAGTCTTGACTTGTAGCCTAGTTGGTTCGAGTGAGTAAGTCCGAGGGGTGTTCTACACTTAGTGCCCTAAAGCCGTCTGGTTTGGGAGTCATTGACCTAAACCCATTACACGAACCTTCTAGAAAGCTTAAGAAGTTGAGACAAGAAAGAAAAAAAAAGAAGAAAGAGAAAGAAAACAAAAGAAATCAAGTGATGAATGAAAAAGAAAAGAAATGTTAAAATCTTGTGTGGAAAATGAGCATTTTGTTGCATGTACATAAGTTGGGGAGTTTTGCACGGCATTTGGATATTGTGATATGAATATGAATGTGTGTTTGAGAAGCTTGAATGGAGATAGGCCAATCTTGACAGAAACTTTAGTTCTTTATTTAGGATTGTGTTGTTTGCTTGTTGTGTTCAAATTCTTCACTTTACTTTTAAATAAATGCTTTGGTTGCTATTTTCCTTTTTGCATTTATTTCTATAATGAAAATTTTCTTTTCGTATAATTGCTCGAGTTTTCCAAGCTTATTTCTATAATGAAATTGACTCTCCTTTTAGTCGAGCTATTCTTGCGCTTTCATTTCTTTGGTAATATTTGAACCGTTGTATTCCTTTGAAGTCTTATCTATTCTGACTTGGATTTACTCTGAGGTTTTTCCTAAAATTTTCCAAGTGTTGAGAGAGATCTTGTACGTGCGACTACTTTAGCTTGCGTTAAAACACTTCGAAGTCTAGGTCGCTGAAGTTTTATTGATCTCTCCTCAGTGTGTTTTTCTCGGTTAACTTCTCGAGACACAAATCGCCGGGTAGCAGGGTTATTTACCCCTGAGATCGACTTTGGCACGGCTAGTACCTTTTCGCCGACAATCTCAGACTTCATATTAATTCAAATGGAGCCTGTCGTGTGGAGCAGTTAATACCATTTCGTCGATCAGGTTGAATCGTGCAACAAGGCTCGTTTATTTGGCGAGGTTAAAACCTTAACAAGTACAAAATTTACTGAATAACATCATTGATTGATAGCGAGGGTGGACTCCGCTCGATTACAATAGAAAATAAAAGAAACAACATAAGAAGTCTAGATTAGGCCGAGATTACTGATGATACCTCCTTAAGTGCTCGGCATTCCATGCTCGCAAAACTACTGTCCCATTCAAGTATTCTAGGTGATAAGTTCCCAGCCTGATTTTTTTGACAACTTTGAATGGTCCTTCCCACTTTGGGCCAAGCACCCCCCAGCTCGCTTCTTTCGCGACTGGGACTATTCTTCTGGGTACCATGTCTCCATTTTCAAACTCCCGATTCTTGACCTTGGAGTTGAAGTACTTCCTAGCTCACTGTTGGTAAGAGGCGAGCCGAATCTTTGATTTTGCTCGATGTTCATCTATCAAATCGAGTCTTAGTCTCATCAAGGAATCATTGATGTCTTCATCGAACATTTCCCTTCTTAAAAATTTTACTCCAACCTCGACTGGAGCCATAGCTTCGCAACCATATGGGAGCGAGAACGTAGTCTCTCCAGTTGATGTTCTCACTGTGGTTCTATACGACCACAAAACTTAGGGCAAATCATCAGCCCATCTCCCTTTAAAGCGTCGAGCTTCTTCTTCAGAGTATGCTTGATCACCTTGTTCACGACCTCAACCTGTCCATTTGCTTGAGGTCGATACACCGCCGAAAAACTCTTCCTGATGCCTAAACTTTTACAAAAGGAAATGAACTCCCCACTGTCGAACTGTTTCCCATTGTCCGTTATTATAGTATGGGGGAGCCTGAATCTTCACACGATGTTCTTATAGACGAAGTCTTTCACTCTGCCCGATGTCACTGTGGCCAGGGGCTTGACTTCCACCCATTTTGTAAAATAATCAACTGCCACCACAATAAACTTTACCTCACCATTTCCTTAGGGCAGCGGGCCTACTAGGTCAATTCCCCAGATTGCAAAGGGCCACGGACTGGTTAGTGTCGTGAGCTCTTATGGTGGTACCCGCTGAATGTCTGAGAACCTCTGACAACTATCACATTTGCGGACAAAATCCGCGGCATCTTCATACACAATTGGCCAATAATAACCTTGGCGTAATACCTTATAGGCGAGGGCTCGCCCACTGGAGTGATTTCCACATATATCTTCGTGGATTTCTTTAAGGATATAGTCTGCATCTTCCTTTTCTACACATTTGAGCAGCAGGGCATCATATCCCCGTTTATACAACTTGTCATTTATCAAAACATATCGGGCCAATTTTGCCCGCAAAGTTCGTGCCTCGCTTTTATCTTCGGGCAACTCGCCATCTTTTAAGTATGCCTTGATTTGGCCCATCCAGCTGTACCGGTGGACTATCTCCATTACTGTGTCTGTCGGGCTGATACTTGACTTTGGGATGGTCCTCACTGGTATTGATTCAGTGAACTCATCTTTCATTGAGGAGGCCAGGTGGGCCAAAGCATATGCTATCAAAATTGATAGCATATGCTTTATGTTTGAAAACATATGAAAATTTTCTAGTGTTTTTATTTTTAAAAAATTCATGGTCGTGTTTCGGAAACCGAAGTTAGACATAAACAAGAAAAGAATATTTAGATTTTTGAAAGCATAAAATAATTGTTTCAGTCTATTTCATTACCGTGATAGCTGACTTGTCACATGGTCCTAAGTCCTAACAAAAAACAAATTTCACCAACTATAACAACCAGGTTTCATATATATAATTCCGTAACTACTGGATACCAAGTGTTGAGAATCAATTTTAACTAATTAAGTTGACTTAAGTGTTACTTTAATTAGTTTTTACCGTACGAAATATATGACGCAACCATTTGTAGAACCAATTATTAAATAATTGTTGATGCAGAAAAACGGACCAACCAGAGTGATCCGGTTGACCTTAATTAGAACCAGAACGGATGTGTACGTAACTACAGATAGTTAGCAATGAACAGAAAATCAAGCAAATAAACTAAAGAAACAAAAGGAGATTTTTAAAGTGATTCCGCCTTTCAAATGAATGCCTACGTCCACTATATCTTTCTTATTGATTTTTTCTAACCCCTTTACAATAATGAGATGGGGTTTATATAATGTTACATTTGATAAGGCAAGTGTGCCTGTTTTGGAATTACAATTTGA
>WYDK02060569.1:0-12081 GCA_009867345.2 Toxicodendron radicans | reverse complement strand
AATTGCATGTACAAATGAGAATCTCAAGTATGTTACTACTGTTGAATGATGAGAAACAGTAGAACTTATAAGAAAGAAAGAAGAAATAAGCATAAAGAAAAGAGAAAAGAGTTAGCCAAAAAGAAAATAAACAACAACTTGATGAATCGATAATGGAGATAAAATTTAGTTTGAATCTTGATTGACTTACTGAGCATTAGCGTTCACTCCGTTATTTTTAAATGTTTTGCAGGTAATAGATGAGATGCGATCGGACGGCAGTCGACAGGCGAGGGAGTATTGTGGGCCACTGTTGACACTCTTATTATTTTGTGATATGTATATTAATGTGAAAAAGATTATGTATAAATTTTTATGTAATTTTATTTCTAATATAAAGTAAGGCACGCGCATATTTTCAGTTATGAGTTTATTTTTATGTATTACATATTGCACTAATTTCCATTATATCTATCTAGCTAGTAGTATATTACCTTTATGGTATCAAAGCATGATTTTGGGAAATAGATGGGTTTTTAAAGGTTGACAGTGTGCCCCTCCCACCTTGTTGACATACCATGGCCGATCACTGTAAGTTATTTCTTTCCTTACCTGTATTAAATAAGTTGAGTTAGATTTTGATGATAGTGCAATTGCGTGTGTTAAGATGAGGCGAAGCACGCTAGCAAACAGTAAGGGAAAGAATGTGCAGAATGCTGGTGAATCATCTAACCCATTAAGATCCACTCCTCCTGCTCTCGATGAGGCGAGAGTGTATGATCTAATTCAGGAGGCATTGAGAAAGGATAGGGAGAGACGTACAACAAAGAGGGTTGAGATGCCAGCAATGACATCGACCCCTAGAGCACAGAGAGAGAGTGTTGTACCCCCTGTGCCCCCTGTGCCCTTATAGTGCATGGTCGTATAGAGCCCATTTATGGATTGCCCAGCCAGCACCAACCATAAGAGTTTATGGGTACTAGTGATTCAGTGATAGCGGAAGAATGGATCAGGATATTAGAGCGTACCACAACATTGTTTCCTAAGACCAATCAGGAAAAGATTAGGTACGCTGGTTTCTTATTTGAGGGCGATGTCCGAATTTGGTGGGATTTGATGGAAGAAACCCATGATGTCACCACCATGACTTGGAGAGATTTTAGACGATTATTTGAGGCAGAGTACCAGACCACTGACAGTATTTATAAGAAGATACAGAAGTTTATCAGTTTGCATCAAGGGACCAGTTCAGTGAAGGAACACTCTGTCAGATTTAATGCACTGGCCAGATTTGCACCATGTATAGTTAGTACACCTCAGTTGAGGAGGGACAAATTTGTGCATGGCTTAGATCTAGAGATAGCCAGAGATAACATGTCAGGTGCTCAGCCTCCTCAGACTTATAGTGAGACTTTAAAGAGGGCTCTCCGGGTAGAGGTATTTGTGAAGCAATTAGCCCAACCTGTTTCAGTTCCAGTAGCCCCAGTGTACCATTCAGAGTTCCACAGAAAGATAGTACTGATACCTCTGGATCTAGAGAGATGAATAATAAGAAAAGATTCTAGTCCAAGAAGAATAAAAAGGGCTAGAAAGACAAGAAAGAGAGGACTAGTGAAATTACAACATGTCAAAAATGTGGGAAAAAATTATCTAAGAGAGTGCCTTAAAGAGTTTGGGCAAAATGTATGTTTCAGATGTAGACAACCGGGACATTTGATGAGAGATTGTAGAGTCCCTGCACCACAGAAAAGTCAGACATTAGCTGGATAAATTTCTAGACGTGCAAATGCTCGGGTGTTTACTGTTGCCCAGAGTTAGGCAGAGGATATCCCGTCTGCAATTACTGGTCAATTACTATCTTATTCAGTGCTTCTGTATGTATTAGTAGATTCAGGAGCCATTTATTTATTTATCACTCATGGAATTAATGAGAGAGTAGGCTTACAGCCTTGTATAGCAAGACACCCTATCAGGATAGAGTTACCTGATGGTGATAGTGTAGAAACTCAGAAGTTACTTCAAGGAGAGTCAGTATTGATCCATAATAAAGAGTTGACAATAGATTTGATTGTCTTTGATATGCCCAATTTTGATGTTATTTTGAGCATAGATTTCTTGGAGCGATGTGGAGTAGAGATTAATTTTTGAAAGAGAAAAGCCAGATTTAATCTAGATAGTGATGACAGATTCGGTTTTGGAGAGGGCCATCAACTCAGTATGTTGATTAATAGTGTAAAAGCTAGAAAGATGTTAAGAAATGGGTGATCCGAGTATGTTGTTCATATAGTGAGCAACAGTGATGAATCCCGACTAGAGATTCGAGATGTACTAGTGGTCAGGGAAATTTCCAGATGTATTTCCAGATGATTTACCGGGATTGCCACCACAGAGAGAGAGGTGGATTTGAGTATTAAGTTAGTACTTGGAACATCGCTAATTTCTAAGACTCATCTACCGTATGACCCTAGTAAAGCTCCGAGAACTGAAGAAGTAACTCCATGAACTAGTGGATAAGGGTTTTATCCGACTCAGTCATTCTCCTTGAGGTACTCCAATTTCTGTTTGTGAAAAAGAAAGATGAGTCACTGCGGATATGTATTGATTACAGAGAGCTAAACAAAGTGACAGTAAAAAATAATTACCCGTTACCTCGTATCGATGATCTGTTTGATCAGCTTAAAGGAGCAACATTATTTTCTAAGATTGATTTGAGGTCAGGTTACCATCAAGTGAGGGTCGTAGAGCAGGATATTGCTAAGACTGTTATCCATACCCGATATGGGCATTATGAGTTCATAGTTATACCCTTTGATTTAACTAAAACACCAGTTGTATTTATGGACCTGATGAACATAGTGTTTCAAAGATTGCCTCGATCGATTTATAGTGGTGTTTATTGAGGATATTCTAGTATTTTCCAATATAAGTGAAGAACATGAGGCGCATTTGAGATTTGTGCTACAATGATTGAGAGGTAGAAAGTTGTATGCCAAATTTTCTAAATGTGAAATTTGATTAAAGCTAGTAAAGACTATGATGGTGATATCAAGTATCAGCTTGGTAAAGTCAATGTGGTAGCAGATGCATTGAGCAGAAAAGCCTTTTGTCCTCCTTTATAATACAGAAATAGTTGATAGAAGAACTATGTAGAGAGCAGATTGAAGTAGTACTAGGAAGAATTGACAGATTGACCAAATCAGCACAATTCCTACCAGTAAAGAATAGTATTACTTTGGAGCAGCTGGCCCAGATTTATATTAGAGAGATAGTAAGACTGCATGTGATACCCAAGACAATAGTATCAAATAGAGATTGTAGATTTGTTTCAGTCTTCTGGAATAGTTTACAGAGAGTCTTGGGTACAAGATTAGCTTTCAGTACAGCTTATCCTCTGCAGTCAGATGGCCAGACTGAGAGAACAACCAAATGTTAGAGGGCATGTTAAGGGCTTGTTCCATGGACTACAAGATGAGTTGGCATGATATGCTACCACTGATTGAGTTTACTTATAATAATAGTTACCAAATGAAAATTAAGATGGCTCTTTATGAAATTAAGGTGGTGATTGGTTACATTGAGAAGTACGCTATGGCTATGGTGGATCGACATGGGATTCATCACTTCTAGGTACAGGATAATTTATCTAGGAGGGTAATTAGGTAAATGGCAATGACCATAAATCTATGGCCACAGTGGAATAGAGCTGTTGCTCAAATCCAAATGTGTTTGGTCGTTTGTCTGGTGATCGAATGTTAACATATCAAGGTAGTTTATTTGAAGCTGACGCTATTTCTTTACTTCAAACCTTGATGATGGATGATGGATGATGAAAGGATTGGATTGCATGGTAACCATATTGTTAATAGGTAGCACTGAAACTCTACTTGTTGGGTAGTCATGGTGTCTTGATAGAGGCCAATCTTGGTTTATGTTTGGAATGCTGATTGGTTGTTGCTAAATCACAGATCTATTCACTGCCAATATGTTAGAGAGCATATGGGTCACACATTAAGAAAACAGTTTAAGAAATAAAATATTTGGAAATGCATATTCGTCTTTTAGGCGAATGGGTATTATTGTAATTTTTCTATGCAATTAAATTTGCGGAGAGATTGTAGCCATGTCCAATTTTATTATTAGATTAATTGAGAAAATTATTCAATTAATTCAATTTAATTAATATTTAATTAAATTGGGTTAATTTGTAATTCAACATGTTTGCATTTGTGTTAAACTTGGAGGGTGAATAAGATATTTTATTTATGCTACATAAACATAATTAAAATTAAGTTTTGTCATTATTGACAAAAACCTAGCAGTCACATTAAAAGAGAATACTAATTCTTTCAATTGCCTTTCAATTTCTTAAGGCACAAATTTGGTTCTAGCAAATCCTTTGTGCAAATTCATTTTTCTCCTTTCGTGTGGGCAACGTGAGTATGATTCTAGACTTGAATTGGAAGCGAAAAAATTAGAATTGATTGAAGAAGCCTCTAATCGAAGGTATTGCATCAATCTTGTATGTTTTAATGTTTAATGAATAAATATTCATCACTCGGATTTTGGGTATTAGGTTTTAATGCGAAAGCTTTTATTTTTTTGCTACCTTTGATTCGTATTAAAACCTTACACAAGATTGTTCATTTAAAGAACGTCAACATTCTAGGTAGTCTTGCGACTGTCTGGAATTTTCACAGATTTTGAGAGCCAATTGGCACGACCGTTCCATGTGGTGTAATGACCATGTGCGATGTTGGAATGATCATCCCATGTGGCAGAACGACCATTCTGAAAACCCTAAGTTGGGAAAAAAGTATCTATTGCATAAGGAACGACTATACAAGATGATGGCACGATCGTTCCACTAGGTATTACAGCTTTTTAGCATTGCATTAAATGAAGCAACAACAATAAACGACTATATTTTCAAATCAGAGTATAAAAGCTCACTTTGAAGAAGGAATAAATATGGGGAAACTAGAGGGGAATAGAGCAAACAACATTGAATCATCCTTGAACATCACTCACTCTCTCATTGATCTTCATTTTATATCTTTAGAGAGAATCTTGTACTACATTTTGTGTATTAGCCTAGAGTAGAGGCAAAAACCCACATATAAAGTTTATGCTTACTTTGGTGAGGCAAAATCCTGTAAAACTGGGTGCAATCATGTAAATCTAGAGAGATTGGTGAAATCTTGTAAGACTAGAGAGAGTGAGGCAAAATCATGTCAAAATATTGTGTTGAAAAAATTCCGTAAAACTAGAGGCGAAATCCTGTCAAACTATTGTAGAGGCAAAATCCTGTGAAAACTAGTGAAATGGCGCATTTCGATTCTAGTCGAACTTCAAGAAGGTTGCCTTGAAAAGTGGATGTAGTAGGCTTGTGGATATAACTCCGAACCATTATAAATCTCTAAGCATTTCTCTTCCCTCAACTCATTTATTATTCCTTGCATATTTATTGATTGCTCACCATTATTGCTCTTCATTATAACTCCTCATTGTTCATACTTATTACTTGCTCATATTTATTGCTCACTATTGTTTATATTTGTTGATCATTAACATTGTCATTCATTGCTTGTTGAGTTTATTTATTGCACATTGATTAGTTAAACTCATTGTTATTCATTGTTGTTTTTGATAACTTTACTTTCGCATTAATTCTCATAAACTTCTATTCACCCCTCCTCTAGGAGTATTTGCCATATAGGGTTTTACATAAGTCATCCCGAGAGCTCTGGTTTGTGGAGGGCCACCTTGAGTGGATATGATGTGATGACGATCACAAGATAACATTGGAGATATGGCCAAAGCGTTTGATCGGTTGTCAATAAGGCAAAAGCTAGCTTCTTATCTTGGAATACCGTGTCTCGAAGTTTAGGAGTGACTTGCTGGTGTAGTAGATTAGATGTTATTTTTGGTATTCTTCTCTTACCAAGAAAACACTCAGCACCATTTTTGAGACGACCAAATAGATGAACGACTTGTCTCATTCTTTGGGTTTCGAGAGCAAGGGTAGACTTGTTAGGTACTCCTTGAGTTGTTAGAGTGATTCCTCGCAGGTCAAAGTCCATTCGAAGGACTTGTTCTTTCGTAGTGTTGAGAAGAAAGGTCGACATTGTTCGGAGGACCTTGCGATAAACGGTTCTAGTACTCTACCCGTTAGTCTTTTGACATCCTTCAAGGTTTTGGGCGACGAATGGTTGAGGATTGAGTTTATTTGGTTCGGGTTGGCTTCGATGCCTCTCTAGGTGATGAGGTACTCGAGGAACTTATGGGAGGACATTCCGAAGGAACACTTGGTCGAGTTAAGATTTATATTGTATTTCCTTAGGATCTTGAATCACTGTTTGAGATGAACCAGATGGACTTCCGATCTCAAAGACTTGACCAACATGTCATCGATGTAGACTTTCATGGTCTTCCCAAGTAGTTCAGAGAAAAATTTGTTTACTAACCTTTGATATGTCACCCCGATGTTTTTAAGTTTGAAAGGCATCACCTTGTAGCAGAATATGCTCCGTTCGGTGATGAAGGTCGTTTTCTCTTAGTCCTCAATATGCATTAGGATCTGGTTGTATCCAGAGAAGACGTCCATGAAACTTTGTAACTCATGGCCAAATGTTGCGTCCACCATCAAGTCTATGTGTGGTAGAGTGAATGAGTCCTTTAGGCAAGCTTTGTTAAGGTCGGCGAAATCGATGCAAACTCTCCACTTCCCATTCTTTTTTCGGATGACTATAACATTCACAAGCCAATCAGGTTACTGAACTTCTTTCACTAACTTGATGTCTATGAGCTTTTGCACCTCATCATTGATTACTTTGTTTCTATTGGGTGTGATCGTCCTCCTCTTTTGCTTTACCATTGGGTAGGTTGGGTCGACCTGTAACTTGTGAGTAATTACATTAGGGTCTATACCAGTCATATCCACATGTGTCCAGGCAAAGCAGTCTTTTTGATCCTTCAAGAAGTTAACGATCAATTCTCTTAGGTTAGACCGAAGTCGTGACCCTAGGAAAACCTTGCCCGAGCTTCAATAATTGCTATAAAATAAAAATATTATTACGATGGTCATATCATTGATGATAAATTTATTGAACTAATATTATATTAACATTTGAGAAAATTTCTTTTACCATGTTTAATAAATAAATGTGTATTAAAACATAATCTTCATGAAACTGACACATATGCGTTCAATAAACAATAAATATCAAGCTTGTGTAATTATCTTAAGCACCAAACGTTTGATCAAATTATTGGAGAAAAAAAAAATGAAAAAAAAAATTTCCTCTCACTCTCTTCTTATGAATTATATGAATGAATTATTATTATGTTAGTTAGGTTTATATAAACTTCTAATGAAAAATTTTGAAGTCATTAATTTTTACTTTGTTTTGTTGAAACCCCATATGATGCACCTTTGGGGAACCTTGATTAACGTAAATCAGAGATGTTATGTAATAACATAATTTTCTTTGATGTAATTGTTCTATGAATTTAATCAACCACATAATATAAATAAATGCACCCATTTTTTCTGACATGTTTTATGAATGAAATAAAAGATTATACTGCCTCTGTCATTATTATGGAAAATAGATAGGATTTTGTGACTAGCAATAACATTACCAGTTATGTCCTATGTATGCTCCATTCTATCATTCATGTGAGCACCTAAAATAAAATATCATCAGTCACTAAACAAAGCCAAAAACTATAAATTGCCGATCACCCCATCGCTACACACTTTTCCTAGAGTCATTCATACAGAACAATGCCAAACTATTCCCAAAAGTGGAAAGCTAAGGCAATAAACCTAAAAACAATCACTTCTTGCCTCAATTAAAAATGAATAGCAGTTACACCCTTACGACCCAATTAAGCCCTAAACCTTTGTTATGGACCTAATAATATGTTGTTTGTAGTTTACTAAGTTATCTAAGCAACCAAAAAAGAATGCAGACAATTTATTTCATGTAAATCTAGCTTCCTCAGTAGTAGAAAGACAAATGAAGTAAATAAATAAACAACATGAATAATTGTAGAAAATAGGAAATATAACCATAAGAATCTACTTGTCTTTTATACACAAAGATTTCATTGCAATGAAATTAAGGAAATGTTTCATGGAATTTACATTTTTGTATTATAATTTTTCACAGATAAAAAGCTTCGTGGAGTATCTGGATTTAAAAACTCTACATGGCGCTCTTTTTCATCTACAAACCTAAACACTTTCAAGATTTTGGGGTTATATTAATAAAACTATAACCAAACTAGTATTGTGGGAACTGGGAACATTCAGTACTAATTCAACTTAGAACAATATTTGAAAATGGCAATACTCTGTACTGATTTAACTTAGTAAAAACAATACATGAAAGTGGGACAACTGAATACTAATTTAACATATCACAATACTTGAAAGTGGTATTGGTTTAACCAATCACAGCACATGGAAGTCTCTTAGATAAAACAACCCACCACAGAGAAACCAACATGGTAACTAAATCAAAGCTAGGTTCCCAGATTAAAACAAAAACGCAAACATATTCTTTAAACCAACCAACATATCACGCTCTCTAGCTTAGTTCATCAACAACCACCATATACAAAGTTCCGAAAATCAAACCCACAAATTTCTAATCAATCAGCATTCAATTTTTCTTGAACAAAACCATATCAATAAATAAATAAAATAAGATTAAAAAAATACATTAAAAAAAACCACTTTTGAAATCACACAAATGCACCACTGCCACAAAATGTACACATCCATAGTAACAATCAATCACAAATTACAATCCAAAAATCTTTCATCAGCAAACAAAAATTAAACTACCTTATATCGTTCAATCTTCAGCTTTAAACTAAACCCCCTCTGAGTTTTGCAGCAAAACAACAGACAAACATTACAAATAACGCATAGATCAAAAGTAAAAACCCTAGAGTTTGCACAAGAACAATCGATACTGATTCTGAGAAAACAAAACATAAACAAACAAACTATAAAAGTAAAAAATAACAAAATAGGGGAAGAAATACGCTAACCTACACTTTGGAAATGGAAAATCCTCAAGAAAATGCAAAAACAAATTGAGAAAAGGGAAGTAATCAAGTTTGCAGGTGAAGAGAGCTCGAAAATTGAAGGAACGTCGAGTTAGGGTTCTGACTGAAATGGTTTTGGGGATTTTTTTTTTGCAATTATATATCTTCATTTTAGCGATGGCTTACCGACGGATATAACCGTCGTTAATTTTAATGAAAATAAACAAAAACGACATCGTTGTTTAATCTGTCTCTAATCCGTCGTTACTTTTAATACAACTAATTAATATTCACTCTAAAACTATGTAGTAATCAAATCCATTTCAAATCCGTCGTTAATATTAGCAGTAACATTAAATGACGTCGTTTCAATATCCGTCGCTAATCCGTTCGTATATTATTAAATGTAAATACTTCGTGTTTAAACGACGTCGTTCCACATTCCGATTGTAATCCATCAGTAATATTGATATAATACTAATATTTTTCCGTCGACTTAACGACGGAATATTTTGTAACGGATTTTCTTCGTCACAAAACCATCGTTAACTCTTTGGCACCAACTTCGCTCCATAAATTAATGATGGTGTAACAACGGTGTTAATATTCGTCGGTAAACTGTTGCTAATCTCTTCCTAATTTCCCCTTATGGAAAATTCATATTTTCCGTCACCGTTCCATCGGTAATTTTCGACGATCATAAGTCCGTTGGTAATTTCCGTCGAAAATTGAAAATTTTCTTGTAATGTATGTCCTTTTATTAATTTAAATCGTCAATTTCATTCGTTTTAATTGCTTACTTACTCATACGAATTAATGAGAGCAAATAAAATGAATGATATTAATAATTTAATGTGACAATCACGTTAACGTATGTATTGATTTTTGTAAAATTCTTTATGTGTCATTATCAGAAGAACTAACGACTGCCACAATAGCAACTAAAGCCACATAATATACTGATTTAATGATTAATAATGACTAATGGAGGGTGCTCATACCTCATAGTATTAGATTTATCACATTTAGGCAAAAGCTCACATATATTATTAATACCTTATATATTATACCATCATATGAAACAAACATGTATAATAAAATTCCATCTAATAAATTAATACAAAATGTAATAACAAATGCATTACAATGTCATGTTTAACCAGACATGGTTATTCAAATTAAGTATGGATTAGGTTGGGAAGACAACTTTTCAAATATTCACATTTTTTTTACATGGTAAACAATTTGACCCGTGTAGTAATTACAACCATATGAACTAATTTTATCATATAATTCTATAAAAATTTTCAAACACGCTTTTAAATTGGCAAGCTTAATTGGAACTAGAGTATTATTAGTTTATTACACTATGTTTTTTAGAATTAGGGACGGGGCGGAAGAGAGGTGGGTGTGGGTGTGGGTGCTAGGCAGGTGTGGGGTGGGTGGGGGCCAATACAATCCCCACACCCGCCCCGTACCCGGGGATGGATTTAGTTTTTAGACCCGCACCAAGGCTCGCAATCACACTCGCACTCGCACCCAATTTTTAAAGGGAAACCTCCCCCTAATGGGGCGGTGTAGGTCTGTAACAGGACGGGTCCAACACCTATCTATAGTTGTCAATGAACAGAGAAATTACCAATGCACCGTGATAAGGTTCGATAAGAATGTCGACCTCACCTTTTGAGAATGTTATTGCTTGATCATCCTCTTGATCTTGTTGTCTCTTGGAGGACGGTTCAACCAAGAAAATCTCTCGAGTGTGTAGTCGGGCCGCCGACATTGTGATTTGTGTGGTAAACTTCCATTATTTTTTTTATAATCAAAGAAGGATGGAGTACCATTTGTTTTTCTTTTCTTTCTTAAGTTTGGTCATGGTTTGGTTGCTTCTACAACATTTTGTTTTTGGTTCACAATTAATTCTTTTCCATATTTTAGTTATTGTTCATCATCATTTTTATTTTTTACGAATATATAAACAATACTACAATTTTTCTTGATTTATTTGTTCACATTTTGAATTTGTCTTCCCAGACTTTAAACACTCTATTTAGTGGGTGTATAAAGAAATGGTCTTTTAGTATAAACATATGCTTGTTTCTAACTTAATAAAGACATGTCTATGTATTTGGATGACATATTTAAATGATACTAATTGTTGATGAGGAAAAAAAGCACAAACCAGAGATACTCGGTTGACCGCGATTGGAATCGAGTAAGGGTATTTGTTTTGGGAAAAGATTGATACCTCGAAACAAGTAGAATGTGCGGAGTTTGGCACTCGAGGGTTGAGACGAGAAGAAATACAGAGAAAACAAAGAAAAAGGTAAAGACTCGCAATCTTTTATAGTGGTTCGACTACCTTTTTTCAAGCCTACATCTACTTATATTTTATTAGATGTCCCCAGTTGAATAGCTTAAAGGGAAACGGCACATAGGCAAAGTAAGATATAACTCTCTTAGTCACTCTTTCTCTCTCAATATTCTCTCTTAAAATTATGCCTTTTTTTTCTTTTCTAAAAAAAGTCCCCTCTTTTGGAATCCACTCTCTTTCTTTTTTTAGCCTATTTATATAAGACAGGAGAGGGACATGAATTAAGACACGCGTTGAAACCATTTTTGTGGGTGAATGAGGACTCTCTGCGTACCTCTACTATCGTGAAGCATTGGTTATAGTAGGGTGATGATGGCATTTTGGCAGGTGATCTTCCCCTGATGCCATACTTGTGCAAGATATTTTTTTCAGCAAAACTGATGGGTTGAGTTTACTGCATGGCTAACACTTGGTGTCCGGGTGTCAATTGATCAGACTCGGGGCCTTGGGATTTGTGAGGACATGTGTGCTAGGTGACTTTTTCAGGAAGTGACGTCATCAAGCACAATGCATGGAAGCGTGTGGGCCAAGCGTATCATATATCTGGCGACCTTCCCCGTATGGCAACCCTACTATCTGCAATCTTTGGACCTTGATTGAGCATGCAATCTTGCTTTGGGTGGACGAGTTATCCCTGCACAACATAAGCCCCCCCCCCCGCCCCCCCA
>WYDK02060558.1:0-12083 GCA_009867345.2 Toxicodendron radicans | reverse complement strand
CTCTTGCCCACTTCCATTTCCTGTAGTTTACACCCCAAATTCAAACAGATTAACTTTAAATAATTTATCCCGTGACACGGGGTGTCACATCTTTCATCAGCATGCAGATTCTATAGCCAAGGGCTTTCGACTTCCTCACCCCCAATTTTGGGGAGGAGACAATAAGATTTAGCATAGCGAATCATATATTTGACTTGACTAGTTGAATTTTTGATAGTCACAATCTATGTAACCCACACATTGATCAGTAATCAACTTATGCTGTTGGCTCAAAATAGTTTGAACAGTATGCACAAATCAAGTTCAACTTGTGAGCAACCTGCTCATGCCTTCCCAAGTAAAAGATGAATTGCACCAACTAAGTAACTAACAACATGGGTTCACACATTTATGTGGTTCTCTAAGAGAGGTGTCTTTTGAGAATGAGTGCTTTCAAGGTTAATAAAATATTTCACCTTTTGAAGGTGTTGGATTTCTTCTTCTATAGCTGTTTTTAGGTGTTGGAAGCTGTACATTATAAGCAAAGGGATTGTTACCGTCCAATATGGAGAGTGTCACTAAGGAAGATGGCAACCATAAAGGCAGCAATAGAAATCCCCACGGGCTTGAACATGGCAACAAACACAGGTTTTTTCTTCGTATGCATCGTGTAACTACACCATATGTGATCACATTCCCAAACACTGCCTTTAAAAGAAAAAGAGAGCCAACAGGTTACTGATTTTTTTTAGGATTAAAGATGCAAGTAAAGAATTGGTCAAGACAAATCTTCTATTCGTACTGCATATAAGACAGAGATGAGCTCGATATCAGGCCTAATTTTCCACACATTCGGGTTTCTCTCTACAATCAATGAAACTATGGTACACTGAATGGTGCCAAAGAAGCAGTAAAAGGTGACTAGAGTCATCTATGATGGATATCCTTTAAGAATTGCTGCCTTCAAATATAGAATGAACATATATTACTTCCATTCTCACTAAGATTATGAATTAGTGAAGAAATACACAACTTTCTAGTCATGCATGAAATTGCCTCTTGCCTGAGAAATGTTCAATATATCAATTGATAGACTAGCAGTTGCAAGGAAAATGCCCCCGATGAACCAATCATTTGTTGCGGTCTCAACAGTTAAGGAAGATGGTTGCGATTGAGGCACAATGCCTATTGCAGGACCCTTGTAAAGGGTTACAATCAATGCTCCTAATATTGATACCAAAGTGCCCAAAATTTTTACTTGGCTTCTTAAACTTCTCAAATCCAACTTTTCCATCCTTCAAAAAACAATTTTAAAAAAAGTCAATGGTGAAACCCCATAAAACCACTAACCCTCTATGTAACTATGATCATCATACATCTTTAATCTTCTCAAAAGAATTTGAGATATTCACTAATATAAGAAGGAACCATTACTCATATGAGTTCTTTGGAATCAATAAAACAAAAAATTTTGGCCTTGGAACTTAGAAACAATTTTAATCCACGTACATGTACATCTTCGCATTCATACAATCATCATTTCTCAATTTCTAGCTTGTTGATGTCTGAAATCGCACCAACGAACAATGACACTTGTAGGTTGTTACGAACTTACACGTGTTAGGGTTTACTGGTGAAGGTGATTGATTCCGTTTACAGTTCGTCAATTGCAAGTTAAAAGTAAATGAACACAGTAAATTTTATAGTGGTTCGGAGACTAGGTAGCGAACTCCTACATCCACTATTCGTTTATTAATATTTGAGGTTACAAGGGTGATCGTTGCGATCAGGTTGAGTGAACTTAGTAGTTCTAGAGAGAGAATTACTATCTGAGAGCTTTTATAAAGATTTCTTGAGAGAGATTGATAGCTTGATATCTGAATCGTCCTTAAAATGCTGGGTGGAGCTCTCTATTTATAAGGGAAAAAATACGGGTCCCTCCGAGTGTTGTGATGGACAGTTATAAGCTTTTGAGGTGGATGGGAGACAGTTGGCCAATATCTGTAATCACTTATATGGATGAGATCGTCTGCAGACATGTGTCACGATCTAACAGGTCGGGTGACATCATCATTGTGCAATCTCTATTTTACCCATAACAAATATCCTCTAGTTTTTGGAGTTTGAGGTTGGAGTTCGAAAACTTCATTCATCAAGCGAACAGTCATTGTCACATTTGCATGAAGTGCAGAATTCTAGAGCTGTTCAGGTTTCAAGTTCATCTGAGTTTACGATCTGGGATTTTGGACTTCAGAGTCAGCGAATTGGCGGTTGAATCGTGAAACGGTCTAAGCACTTGAACATTTGGAGAAACCTTCAAAATTCTGTTGAACGATCCTAAATTGTGTCGAATTCCGGTTAATCCTTGAACTGATCTTCATTTATGGGAAATCCTATAAAACATTTAATGCACCACATGCACATTTAATGCAAGTAATTATTAAAAACATTCTTTGAGGCACATTTAATGCACGTGACAGCGTGTGGATCACGCGTTTACCAACTTGATGGTCACCCTTTGCACAGATCGTCGACACGTGGCACAAACGGACTATTAGAATTTGCTATATCCTTTACATGAATTTGGGAGGGAAATTACCATCGTAGATCATTGCCATGTGGAGACTATGAACGGTCATGATGTGTTCCTACTTGAATATAAACTCAAGGGGGAATGTGAATTGTCACTTTTCCCACGTAAACCAGACTTTTTCCATTTTTGCTCTCAAGTTCAAACTTCATCTCCCTTCCATTTTCCTTCGTTTTCCAAGCTTTTCTTCCTTTAAAAACATCTTTTTGGTCCTCTGGATACTTGTTAATCACGTTGTTAGGCTTCCATCTTGGTCAGGTAACACTATTTTCTACTCTTATTCTCTTCTTGTTCTTTATTACTATCATGTTGAAACATGGTGTTTTTGGGCATGTTCTTCTGATTTTTAGTGATAGTTTTTGCGTGTTGGTAATGATGATGGAGTTTGGGTATAGAACTCATCGTTTTCTGGGTTTAGGATGAGGTTTCCTTGGGTTTTCTTTTTCGAGTTCACCATCTTTCTTTCGAGTGAACTCACAGAGGGTTTTAGCATATTTTGGTGTTTTTCAGCCATATCGGCACGAACATGAAGCTTTTACTCATCTTCCAGTGATTATGATTTTACTGATCCGTGAATTCCCTTAAATATTTTACCCTTGTAGACGATCTATCTAGCGAAATTCCGCCACCCCACGATAAAAGAGAATCATCTAATCCTTGATCAACAAACTCAATGGCTGACGATCAAGCAAGGAACGTAGGCAATGATAAAGTCGTAGTCCTGAATAAGAATCCTTTCGATGTACCCCAGAATCGGGTACATTGTTCCGATCGACGATCACGACCCCCGAACTGGAGGCGATCATTAAAAAAATATTCTTTGCAAGTCCCGGTATACAGGAGGATCAAGTATTTGATAAGGGACCCACCCCCAAGGATGACAACAATCACTGAATCGATCTTTGAGGCCGGGGTGACGGTGTCTCTTCATCCATTCATCAGGTCGGTGTTGTGTTACTTTATACTTGAACCAATTCAGTTCACACATAATGCCTATAGGTTTATATCGCATGCTGCGAGAATCGGTTAGGAGAACCGACTGCTTCTGAGCTTGTTATCACCTACTTGGTGAAGAAGAACAAGAAAAATGGTTTCTCTTACTTGGGACTAAAGAAAACCATCAAAGCTGGCATCATCGGAGCGGTCACCAACGCGAGCGACTACATCTCGAAGTAGTTTTTCTTTGAACACGACGACCTACGATCTTTCATGTTAAATCCAAGTAAGTGCACTCTTTCTCGTTACTTCGAAGTTCGTTTTCTTTTAATTGACATGGTCTGAAAACTACTTCGTTTGTGACAGCAAACCGGTTTGTTTCGTTCTGATCTCACGTAGATCGTAGCCAAATGATGACATTTGGAACTATTCCTAAGGAGAAACGCACTTGTACAAACCTTCTCATAAATGAGTTGTTGAAGAAGTACAACTTCATCCACTAGGACACTGACTTCAAAGAAATGGTGATGGAACCAGGTAATCACGATATTTGACTTTGATCGTTAATTGTGTGTTTTTCGACCTTCGGAGGCCATTGCTAACTATTTTTTTGTTGTTGTTCGCAACGGTCCTTTATAAGCGTAAAAAGAAGACAACCGCCAAGGCCACCGCTAACTTGGTGGTTCCGAAGATGTCTCTTCTTGGTACTTGTGTTGCACAACCATCTGTTCAAACCGGTCTAACCGCTTCAATTCGTGCTACTAAAGTCGGGGAATCATCTACTTGTCCAGAGCAGACACAACAATCAACTTCTGAGGTTGAGATACCTATACCTAAGGTCACGGTACCTCCTCTTGGTGATGTGATTTCGCTAGGAGCAACAATTGAAGAGGAGGAGGAAACTCTGGAGCAGCCCCTGGAGGATTGCCACAAACGGCCAACGACTGACTGCGACGATCAGTCTAAGAAGCATAAACACTATTCTCACAAGAGGCAAATGAAGGAGAAGGCGCACATACACTTTTCTCACCATGTACGGGAACTTGGTGCGTTTGCATCAGTTTGTCCTGATGATTCGGGGAGGGACAATTCGCCAGTGACACTGAATCTATCGGTGACGTAATTGCTCAATTGCAGGAGCATTTATGAGTTTTCACCTCCCTCATGTCCAATTGCGTGAAGGAGAAACAATGGATGACATGGATGAGCAACTTTAACCACGACCTGCTAAGTCGAGCAATTGATACTCAAAATGAGGTATTGACTTTTCTCATTTTCACTTTCCATCTCATGCCTTAGCCATTTTATGAATGCTAATGACTTGTTTTTTCTTTTATTTTCAGGCCACAACGACCTTGTCAGCGCTGTTGAACAAAGCTCGCTTCAGCGTAAGCAATGAAGAACAAATAGCGCAACTTGAAACAAAGCTATCAGCTGCGAAAAGAGATAAAACGCTGGTTGAGGGTGAGTTTAACATCTATCGATCCAAGTTTCAAAAGGACTTGGATGCTCAAAGAATTGAAACCGAGATCACTAGGGCAACTACTGCGACTACAGAAATGGGCCTTAGGAAGGTTCTTGTTGAGGATCTTGCCAAGGTATGGTAAACATCGGAGGAGACTCTTTGCTTTAAGAACAAGAAGTTAGTTGCTGCTCGCCAGAAGATTGAGGCTTTGAAAGCTCAATCTTCAAGAGCTTCTGGCGATGTCGACATTGATGCCAAAGCCGTCGAATTGGCTTTGAACATCATTCAAGTTGTCTTGGCGAACAACCTTGACATTGATTACTCCATGCTTCCAGCCAAGTAGGTTCTCGCTCTCGACGATTGGAAGAAGCAGTTTGATGAAGAGCAAGTAGAAGACTTCAGAGATGAAGATGAGACGGGTGATGATGATGATGATGAAGATGAGGATACAGTTTCAGACGATCCGCCTCCCGAAACGCCCCTTGTATAGATTTTTTTTGTATTTTTGTTCGTTTACCCTTGTAAAGCTTTTTCAAACTTTTGTAAGGAACATTAATACAACATCTTTTTCTATTGAAATTTTACTAAGTGCCTTGTTCGATTTTACTACATTTTTTTTTTAAATTTCATGAGTAAAATGTATGATGTATAAGTAAATTGAATCAACAGCGAACACTTGAGATCATTACCTTTGTGGGCTATTTCAGCTTGTTTTTGGTAAGATCGGTGAAAGAAATAACCACTTAAAGAGACCGTAGTTGGAGATTAACATTTTGGAATTCTCAGTATAGAGATAACAATATGGAGAATAATACATCTTGTAGATCATTTTTGTTAATGTCAACAATTACAATGGCGATCCACGACCTTGAGGTCGTGAATTTACAAACGAGGATCTCATTGCCGATTCGTGACTTAACCAACCCGAGAATTTTCAAAGGGTGAGACCATTGACGATTCGTGATTGCTAGGATGGCGACTGTACAAGTGGAGGCGTTACAACTGGAGATCCACGATTCCCCATATTGCGAATTTTATCGTAGGGCTTCATCCGATAGAGATTCGCAACTAACCAGTTTGCGAATGTTTGATAAAGACTTGTTCAATGACGATGCGTAAAGAGTTGGCTTTACTGATAATACTTTCTCAGATGTTCGGAGTGCCAAGCTCATTGAATTCTTTTACAATTTTACTCTTTTAAATGATCGATTCTAGGTTGCATTATGTTTGCGATCTTATAAGGTCCTTCACAATTAGGGCCTAAGACTCCCGCTTTTGGCTCCCTCGTATGATTCATCACTTTACGCATAACTAGGTCGCTACAAACAAAGTCCTTTTGCTTGACCTTATTGTTAAAGAATTTATTCATTTTTTGTTGATATGATGTGAGATGAAGTTGCGCTTTGGAGCGATGCTCTTCAATTAAATTGAGACTTAGGCACATTAACATCTTGTTGTCTTGCTCTCCGTAAGTGTCTCTTCCCAATGACCTTGCCTCAACTTCTACTGGTATCATGACCTCGCAACCATATGCCAGAGAAAATAGGGTTTCACTAGTAGAAGTTTGGGGAGTGGTGCGATACGATTGCAGGACCTCGGGAAGGTCATCCGACCAATTCCCCTTGGATTCATCAAGCTTGGTTGTCAGAGTTTGCTTGATGATCTAGTTTATGGCTTCGACCTGCCCATTAGCTTGAGGTAGTGCCACTGAAGAGAATTTGTTATGAATGCCGAGATCGCTACAAAACTTTCTAATGTTGTCATTATAGAACTGTTTGCTGTTATCAGAGATTATTGAGTGAGGAATCCCAAAACGACACACGATGTTCTTGTAGACGAATGCCTTGATCTTGCCCGTAGTGATCGTGGCCAGGGGCTTAGCTTCTGCCCATTTGGCGAAGTAGTAGACTGCGACCACAACATACTTCACCCTTCTTTTTCCCACTGGCATGAGGTCGATTAGATCGATTCCCCACATTGCAAACGGTCAAGCGTTAGACATTGTTGTTAATTATTGTGGGGGAGCTCATGGGATGTTGGAGAATCGCTAGCATTTGTCACACTTTCTAACAAAGTTGGTGGCATCATTGTGAATCAAGGGCCAATAATACCCTTGCTTGGTGATTTTGTTCATCAAGGATTCAACGACTGAGTGATTACTGTTGATACCTTCGTGAATCTCAAGAATAATGTAGTAAGCTTCGTCGTCATTCACACATAAGATTAAAGGACTCCCAAATCCTTTCCTGTATAGCACATCTTTGATCAGGGTGAAATGGCAAGCTTTTGTTCGGAGTGCTCGTGCTTTGACTTTGTTGTAAGAGATGACTCTTTCCCTTAGATAAACGAGGATGAGAGTCATCCAGTTCTGTTGAAGATCAATGGGCATTACCATCTGATCAGACGAAGTGGTGCTGGGAGCTGGAAAAAATTTCATCAAATGCAGTCCGGAGCTTCTGATTCCAAGGAGGACTTCAGTTTCGCCAAGGCGTCAGCAACTGAATTCTGACTTCGCGGGATCTAAGTGATCGTGAAGCTGTTGAACTTCTCAAGTTCCATCTTGACCTTTTTTAGACAAGTGATCATGTTGTCCTATTTTGCTTGATATTCACCCATAATTTGGTTTATGATCAGTTGGGAGCACTTCAAACGTTGATTGATTCGACCCTTATTTATTTTGCTAACCGTAAACCAACGAACAAGGCTTCGTACTCAGCTTCGTTGTTCTTTGCTTTGAATCCGAACTTGAAGGCTCTGTATATGCGAACACCTTTCGGACTTATCAAAAGCAAACTAGCCTAGCTCGCTTGTTGTTTGATGAACCCTCAATAAACATTTCCCAAGTGAGTGAGTTTTGAAGCTTTTTGTAGGCATTATCGGAGTTGCTGATACTGTTTTCAGCTTGATCGCCCTCTTTTCCGTCAAGTCGCCGATGTGAGAACTCTGAAATGAAATCAACCAACATTTTCCCTTTTATGGAAGTTCAGGGCTGATATTGGATATCGAACTGACGTAGTTCGACTGCCCATTACATTAGTCTACCAGAGGCTCAGGTCTTTGAAGAATTTGCTTGAGAGGGTAACTTGTTAACACATTGATCGTGTGGTCATAGAAGTATGATTGCAACTTTCTGGACGCGACAATCAGAGCTAAGACCAGATGTTCCATTCCCGGATAACGAGTTTTAATGTCTAACAACCTCTTGCTTACATAATAAATGGGCCATTGTACCTGACCTTCGTCATGAACTAGAGTTGTGCTGATTGTGTAAGGTGAAACTGAAAGATAAAGTAAGAGAGCTTATTTGAGAATCGACTTAAACAACAGTAGGGGTTTCAAAGGTAAGTTTTGAGATCTTGGAAAGCCTGCTCGCATTCTGTTGTCCATGCAAACTGCTTGCTGCCTTTCAAATTATTGAAAAAAGGCAAACAACGATCTGTATATCATGAGATGAAGCGACTAAGGGTTGCGACCCTCCTTGTTAAACTCTGCACTTGCTTGGCGTTTTTCAGACTCTTTATATTTAGTAGGGCTTGGATTTTCTTCGAATTCATTCTATTCCTCGCTGGTTCACCATGAAGCCAAGGAATTTGCCCGAGGCTACCCCAAAGGCACATTTGAGGAGATTCAACTTCATTTTGTACTACCGGAGAACATGGAAAGCTTCAGACAGATGCTGAATGTGATCTACGACTGCTTGTGACTTGACAAGCATATCGTCGACGTAGAATTCTATTGATTTCCCTATCAACTCCCCGAACATGCGGTTAACAAGTCATTGATAGGTCGCCCCTATGTTCTTCTAACCAAAAGGCATCATGATGTAGCAATAGATCCCACGATCAGGGATGAACGTCGTGTGCTCTTCTTTCGATGTGTACATGGTAATCTGATTATAGCCTGAATAGGCATCTATGAAACTTTACAGTTCGTGCCCCAATGTGGCGTCGACGAGCTGGTCCATTCAGGGCAAGGGAAAACTGTATTTTGGACATGCCTTGTTCAGGTTGGTGAAATCTACGCAAATAGCGAGATTCTCGGATGAAGTTGATAGAAAACAATTTATCAACTTCCGATTTAAGGGTCAAATATCTCTTAAGGTCTAGTGCTCTTCTTTTTTGATGAACTGGGTGATTGATCGGGTCAATATTGAGATGGTGGCAAATAACATTTGGGTCAATGCCCACCATGTCAGCGTGTGCCAAACATCTTGACTTTTCCTCATAAACTCGATCAAAGGTTTAGCAATCTCTTCACACAGATTGCTCTCGATCTTTAATTTTTGCTTGGGTTCATCATCGTCGACATGAACTTCCTCCAGCAGCTCTATTGGGTTGTTGACCGGCAATTCCTATTGAATTTGCGAGTCGATGGAGTTATTGACTGGCCCCGTATGAGGCTTCATTATTTCAATGTCCACAGTGACTTTCGCTTTTCGTTTTTCGGCCAAACGAACAACCTTGTTATAGTAGAGGCGTGAATCTTCGTAAGATCCACACACTTCTCTGATACCACGTGGGGTGGGAAACTTTATTTTCATGTGATAGATGAAGGTGACAACTTTCAACGTTCTCAGGAGTGGTCGCCGCATTATCACGATGACAATAGTTGGGCAGTCCATGACCAAAAAATCTGAGAGCTTTGTGATCAAAAGGGTATCTCCCAAAGTTACTGGGAGAGTGATCGT
The DNA here is from genome assembly GCA_009867345.2 of Toxicodendron radicans. Classification (NCBI taxonomy): domain Eukaryota; kingdom Viridiplantae; phylum Streptophyta; class Magnoliopsida; order Sapindales; family Anacardiaceae; genus Toxicodendron; species Toxicodendron radicans. The sequence continues at coordinate 2,426 of WYDK02060558.1, read as the reverse complement.
ACCCTTCGGTATCAATGAGTCCCCTTTGAAACCATATAGATGCTCTGTTACTAGTTTTGGATCACTCTCTTTCACTCTATCTGGGCGAAAGAGTCATGGAAGAGAGTGTTCACGATGCTCCCATTATCAATGATCACTCGTTGAACTTTGGTATCGCCCATATGCGCGATAATGACCAACACATCTTCGTGATTTCTTTAAATTGCCTGTGAACTTTGGTATTGCATATTCTTAACTGAAATTGATTTCTTCAAATTGCCTGGGAAATTTGGCAGGGCTCCTTTCAGTTCGAAAGACTATTGGAGGCGCGTGCCTGGCTTCTTGCGCATAACGATCGTGAGATCGTTTGGAGTTTCCCGCGACGTGTAGACCTCTGAAGATCGTGAAAACTTCACTTGCTCTTGTGTCGCAAGGAGGTGGTGGGGATTGTTCTTTAGGACCACGATCTTGCTTATCGCGATTATAACGATCGATGAAATTCTTCAAATGACCTCTCTGGATGAGGTCTTCAATATCATTGCGTAGGGAGTGGCATTCATCATTGTAATGTCTAATGTCTCTATGATACGACAATATCTTTTGCCATCTCTGTTTGCCTTGGGTCTCCTGATGGGCAGAAGTTCCGGTAAGAGCCCATTATCTTGCTTTAACACTTCGTTGATTGTTGTGCTTAATAGAGTATGTGCATGGGGACGTGGAAATGATACCTTGGGCTTCATGGGCTCAAATCGAGGTTCTCTGCCCCGATCATTGTTTCTTCGTTGGTCATTTCTCCGATTATCCTAGAATTCGAAACAAACAAGTGATAATCATGTTTTCTACCTTGATATTATACTAAGTTTCAATAGGATTTGCATAAATTTCCTTACGTTTTGGCCATGAAATGCATTTAATTAGAAGTTTTGTTCTTTGTAGGGCAAAACATCAGCTTTGAGTAAAATCAACATAGCTTGAGTTCTACAACTCGGAATGACCTGATTCTAGAAGCTGTAGAAAGCTAAGAAATAGATCTACAACTTTTAATTTTTAGTCTTGGCCTAATTCTGAACAAATGCCACGGCGAATAATTTTCATCACTGCGGCGAGCATGAATTTTTTTGATTAGAAATTTTTCTGCCAGAACATGCTACACTAAAATAGACGTAACTTGAGCTACACAACTTCGATTTACCTAATTCTGGTGGCGTTTGAAAGCTAAAAGACAGGGCTAAAAATTTTATGTGGTCATGATCCAGTTTGACTTGGAAGAAGGTTTAAAATTGATCCAAAATTTAAGGTAGTGCGTGGAAGACAAGTAGATTTGTTTTATGTGTTCTTTTTTTTTAATTGAAGTGTGACTTTTTCCCATAATACCCTCACAACCTGAATAATATAAATAATTTCCTTTAGCAATATTTGGGGAGGCGAGGGTTCTTGAAACAAAACACATCAAGGAAGAGGAAGAGATCAAATGAGAGAGTCTAGCATTATTCATTCGGGAGAACTTGGCCCGAAACCTTTCCAGAGATAAATTTTTCAAGATTCTAGTTTCAATTTCCATTACTCTATTTTTATTTCAGTTTGGAATTTTTGTAATGATGATTTCATAACTGATCTTGATTGTTATTTCTTTGATTATAGAGTAGATCCTTATTGTTAAAGGGTAGATTCTACCAAACACCATGTTGGCTTGATTATCTTTATATTCAATAGTATTAAGAATTTTATTGTTCTACAAGAATCTATGTTATTTGCTTAATGCTTTTGAATGTTGTGTTTCTTTAATTGTTTAGGGTTCTAATTGAATGATGAACTGGGCAGTGAAGTTTGATTAAACTTCTTTCGATTAGGATTTCATTAGATTTAATTGATTTATTGACGTAATGATGAACTGGATGGTGAAATTACTTTAGGTCTTTAGAATAACATAGATCATGAATTGAATAGGATACTCGGGAGAGTCTTATAGGATTCGTGTGGCCAATTTAGGTTTTAAGCGGGAGCGAAATCTAACCGTTAAAGAATTTCCACATTTTTTATGCAATTGAGGGATTCAATCATCTTTAGATTAATGATTTTCTTGAATATGATTTTTTTTATTTCATATTTGTCAACATTGGTTTAGGTAGTATCGAACCCTTAACATTTTTCTATCATAGTGATTTTTGTTCTTGTTAATTGATTGTTTTAATTTCTAGAAATTCTTGTTTTTAATTCGAATTCAAATCACCATTTTCATTCTCTCAAATAACGATTAAAATTAGTCAATTATTTGTTTGTTTACTATTAACTCTTGCAAAAAGAGTTAGCATAGACTTAAATTATGACCTTTTGCTTTGGTTTTTATTGTTATATTAGTTATTTTAATCTAGTTTAATTTAATATTTCATGACTTGACCATTTAGAGTTAGATTATGTTTAAAAATAGGAAATGCTTTTGATTTACT
>WYDK02060547.1:0-12083 GCA_009867345.2 Toxicodendron radicans | reverse complement strand
AAAAATAATATTATATTAGTAATTAAATAATAATATTATTATATCATTTTTAAATACTAATATAATATTATTAATAAAAAATAATATTATATTAATATTTACAAAGGAGGACAATTTAGTAATCTAAATAACTTACTCACCAATTTATCCTCCAAACCAAACATATAAATATTACACAATCCTAACCAAATATATTTTGAGTAATATAATATTCTTATACCAAGGTAATTTATCTTTCCGATAATCTTATTACTAAGGTAAAAAAATATTATAGGAACCAAACGGATCCTAAAGAGTATCAAAACCTGGTCATGGCATGGGATCGAGTCCTTTAGAGAGCACGCTGTTTGCAAACAGTTAAGGGGGGATTGTTGGCTAGGCGGGCCACTATCTCACAGTGACAAAGGTTTGGGGGTTGAATCACCTCGAACCATGTGTGCAATGTTAATAGTTTAAAGAAATAAAATTAAACTTAGTGCTTATATAGAGTAACTTTTTAACTAGGTGGTAAGCGTTTGATCCTAACAAGAATATTAATTTTAGTAATTTTAATAGTTCACGTATGCTTGATATTTACACTACCAATTTCAAAATCAAATTAATAACAAATAACTGAAGTCTCAAAAATATTTGTAAAAATTAAACATAGAAGGTAATATTCGGTACATGTGTTCTTATTCCTTAATGCATAATCAATAACTAACACCACCAATTTCAAAATCAAATTAAAATTTGACATCCAATATGAACATATCCAACATCATCAAATTAAACTTTCATCAATCTAAATTCTGGATGCATTCTGATTGCATCAAATTAAACTTACACAAGTACACAACACAAGTACCACAACTACAAAATCAAATTAAACTTAAGAACTACAACTTCATAATCAAATTTGTAACACAAGTACAACTTGTATTTAAGAATTAGAACTTCAGAATCAATTATAAGTTCAAAATTTCACCTCCAAACTGAAGTCATCATCTAACTGCATTACAAAAACACAAGTGACACAACTACAAAATCAAATTATACTCACATAAAAAAAAAAAAAAAAAACCTAATATTCAGATTTCATCATATCAAATCAGGAAATAAACACCAGCAGTCCAAGTAATTCATCAAAACAAACAACAACAAAATAAACACCAACGGTCCAGCAATTGAACAAACAGTAACTCAACAGCTTGTCCAGAATACTTCTGTTTTCCAACAATTACCAAAACATCAGCACTAAATGTAACTTATCATCAACACCACCAATCAACATCTACTACATTACAGAAATATGAGTACTGTCGAATCCATGAATCCTGAAACAAATCCCTCAATTAATGCTACCAATACACAATAACAATTGATTCTTGTTTAGCAAAAAAAAAAAAAAAAAAAAATATATATATATATATATATATATATATACCTTGACTTGATGACTGAAACTAAAACTAGAACTCCATCGAGACTTCAATCAAGGGGCAACTGAATCTCCTCTTTTTTTTTTTTTTTTGGTCTTTCTGTAATACAAGAAGAAAAAATTATTAGTTTAAATTATAAAGTAACAAATAAAATAAAATTGTATAATACTTATATAGCTTTAAAATTAACTTACTTTGTTCCTTCTCTTAACCCCATTGAGATTGCAACACCAATCCCCTCCACAAAGTAGTACTTGAACTGTTTTCGATGACAATGATGCTCGATAGGTGTCAACAACTCTGCTGCCAACACTAAAAGTGGCCTCAAAAGCCACTGTGGTGATGGGAATGGCTAATACATCACGAGCCATCTTGGACAAGATACAATACTTCAGAGTATTAACTTTCAACCACTCAAGTGCATCAAATGTAGTTGTATCCCCCTCAGAAATGTAACATCCCTTTTGCAAGTAATTATCTAACTCAGATTTCTCAGGTGGAACTGTTTGAACTGTCTTCAAATGTCGTGTAAATAATGCAAACCCAGAAGCAGAAGTTGGTGTTTGTACATTCACCCGAGCAACCACGTTGCTCTCACCATTTTGATCATTGTTTGAAGATTCAGAGTCAGTCACATATTCATTGTAAAGTTCATACAAGCATCTTTTACCTTGACATAATTTGCCAGTGCTTCTTCCTCATCATACATTTGGGGAAAACAAAAGTCAATCACTGCCATTTTGCATCGAGGATCTAGGGTAGCAGAAACACACATGATCAGATTACATTCCCCTCAGTACTTGTCAAATTTTTGTTTCATTCTCCTCACCATATTTCGAATCAATACATCTTGATGCACTGACTTTTTTTCTAGCATAACTTTGACCCGAAATATTTCACTCAGAAACAAATTGGCAATCGGGTAATCACTCCCGGAGATGATATTAGTAACTGTATGGAACACTTTCAGTACCTCACAAACTTGTTCCACTTTGACCCAGTCTTGCAGTTGCGGAAAACAATTATAATGTGGGTATTTCTCTTTGAATCTTGGGAATACATTCTTAAACTTACATGCAATAGACAACATTTCGTAAGTGGAATTCCATCTTGTTCTACAGTCCAAAATGAGCTTTCGGTTCGGCAAATGCAACAATTGGACAATCTCTGCAAAAATATTAAGTCTGCTCTCCGTTTGTTTGATATATGCCACACTGTCATGAATATCTTCAATAATATCCTTGATTTCAAAAAGACCATCTTGAACCATAAGGTTTAAGATGTGTGCGCAACATCGAACGTGGAACAATTTCCCACCGCATATGAGCCTGTTGTTTATGGACAAATTCTCTTTCAATACTCTAATTGCTGCGTTGTTACTTTAGGTATTGTCCACTGAAATCGTGTAGACCTTGTTTTCAATACCCCAATCCTTCAAACACTTATAAATTAAGTCTGCAATCTGAGCACTAGTACAAGGAGGAGGGGTATGCACAAAGTTCAACACACATTTTTGCAACCTCCAATTATCATCTATAAAGTGCCCCGTCAACACCATATACTCAATCTTCTGATTGCTTGCATTCCATAAATCTATGCTCAAACTGATTTTGTCAACACTCTTGAGCAAAGTCTTCACCTTTTTTTGTCCCTTTCATACAAAGCAACACAATCATTTTTGCATGTGTTGCGGCTTATTTTCTCCCACTGAGGCATCCCATATATTTGCATATTATTAAATCCTTCCTCCTCCACAAATTTTAATGGATGCTCATGCATTACCACCCAAGTTGCAACTAGTTCCCTCATCTTAGCCATGTCAAACTTCCAACCGGAGAACGCAAGAATGACACAATCATTAGGATTTTCTTCTAATGGATGGAAAATTATTTGTTGCTGCTTCTGGAAAATTATTTACTGTTGCTTCTGGAAAATAATCTTCCGGATACAATTTTTTAAATGTCTAGAAAGGTGTGTAGTGCTCCTAGACGGCGTTATCACTAGTTTAATCTTGCAATGCAAGCACTCCTCCTTTTTAGTACCGGCAGGCAGTACCACTTCTTTGAAATCATTCCAAACCGTAGATTTCTTTGCCCTTTTTTTCCTTGCAAAAGGAATAGCACCAGCCTCTTCGGTAGCATTATCAGCATTAGTTCCATTAGTTGCATCAGTTTTAGTAGTACTAGTAGTAGCATCGTAAGGTGGGGGCGTGGACAGTGTGGCTGTGGTTGTGTCATTGCAACTGGCAGTGGGAGTGAAAGTGGATGCCATATATGCTGGAAAAAAAATAACAAATTATTAATGTCTAACACTGAAGCAATTAATTACACGATATTAGTAATGTTGAATAGAGCAACACAAGTCCACAACACCCAACCATCAGCAAATAAACAAGCAAAAAATAGATGGAAAATTCAACACCCAACCACACAAGGAACATCTAGGAATAAACAAGCAGAAAATAGATAAAAAAAAATCCATTATTATATGATAGACAATAATAACTCAGACCACTCTAAAGTCACACCCATACTTGTAGAACACTAAACAGTTTAGATTTACATGAATAACCCAAACATAGCACGCAACACCACAACACCCAACCATCATCATCATCCACCAGAGCACCATAAAACAACCTCCACAAGGCATACTGATGAACATATTGTGAAACTTCCTGGATATTAGTCTTTAAAAGAAGTTAATATTTTCTTATTATTTTAACTTTCACCAAACACTATTAAAAAATACTTTTATTTTTGTATTGATTTGTACAAATCTGCCACAACTTACAATTAATAAAGGTGAGGCCGGAATCGATTCTTGTGAATTTGCATAGAAAAAACTTGAGCCCATCACAGAACATGATTTGGAAACTCAAAACACGTTAGCCAATTGAACTAGCAACCATAAATTTAAACCAGGTTTATGAAACAACCTTAACCTCCAAACCATCATCACAGATTCACACAGAAGGAACTGATTTATGAAACAAAATTAAAAATAAAATGTTCAAGCACACTTGCACAACCACAACAAGTGTTTTAATGAACAAATACCTTATTGTGAAGCTGAAATCGGCAAAATGAACCGGCAAACGATGAGTGAAGACTGGTGGAGTGACTGAAAACGGCATAACACAAATACAATAATGAACAAATACCTGATCATTGATGACAAATAACTCAATCAACACTTGCATAATCGAAGATTAACAAAAAATCAAACACATATGAGACTAAGTTATTAACAAAATGAAAGTTAACATCTTACCTATTATTGATAATTGTTTGACAGAGAGAAAGCCAAAGCCAAAGCCAACGAGGAAGTGAGATTTGAGATGAGATAAGATGTGAGAAAATGAGAGCTAAAGCCAGAGAGGAAATGAGTTTTCAATTTGGGATTGAGGGCCGCCGTAAATGAAGTTTTAGTGTAAATGAAGAGTTAGGGTAAATAAAACTTTTAGGGGTTTTTAATATATACTCGAGCCTATTTAGGCTTGCGAACATATTCGAGCTCGAAAGCTCTTGAAATATAGCGAGCCGAATTAGGCTTGCAAGCCTACGAGTCGAGTATCAACATGTTTGATACTCGGCTCGAAACTTTGACAAACAGTTAGAGTTCGAACCGAGCACGAGCAGCTCGACTCAGCTCGGCTACACCCCTACTTGAAACAAAATATTGTATACTCAGTAATGCTCAATCTAGGTTAATATATACTTATTACCCAGCCCACTACTAACCTATTAGTACTTTTATGTGATTGTTTGAAGAATTGTATTTTCCATTCATGATTTTTCAATAACATAGTACAAACTTATATAAAGATAATACAATCTACTAAATCTCTTAATTATGTCAGACTGTCAGTTACCATGTTTAACAGATTACACAATATACGGTTTGACATAATTAGGAGATTTCAGAATGTTTAGAATATTTGGAATATCCCTAACATAATTACAAAATATTTAGAATATTCAGAATATCTTAACACTTCCCCTCAAGTTGGTGCCTAGATGTCATTCAAACCCAACTTGTCTAAAATATGGGAGAATACACGTTTGTAGATAACTTTGGTAAGAATGTCGGCCAACTAGTCTTCTGATCAAATCTTAGGCAATTTTTGATAAAAAATATGTCCACTTCAACATGTTTCGTACGATCATGTTGAACTGGATTGTGGGTGATATCACATGCTACTTTATTGTCACAATATAACCAGATTGGTTGATCAGGTTGATAGCTTAAATCTTGCAAGAGAAATCTTAACCACAAAGCTTCACAAATCCCAAGTACCGTTCCCCTAAATTTTGCTTCTACCCATATAGTGATTCTTCAATTTACATACCTTTTGGTCATGCTTTAATTCCTGGTGAAATACACCCTGGTGGAGGATCCATGTAGATCTCTTCAAACAATATTCCATGTAGAAAAGCATTCTTCGCATCAAATTGTAATAGTCAATCTAGGTTTGCAGCTAAAGATAACAAGACATGTATTATTTCGATTTTAGCTATGGGTGCAAATGTCTTTGTATAATCTATCCCATGGGTTTGGGTGTACCCTTTTGCTACTAGTCTTGCTTTAAATCTTTCAATTATACCATATACTTTATACTTTACGATGTAAACCCATTGACATCCGATGGCCTTCTTTCTTGGTGGACGATTAACTAGTTCCTAAATTTCATTCTTCTGTAATGATTCCATCTCTTCATTCAGAGCATTTTTCCATCTTGGATCAGTTGAGGCTTTCTGCACACTGTTAGGAATAGATACAACATACAATTGATTTACAAATAACAAATTTGATTCTAACGAACGATGGTTAGACACATAATGACTCATGGGGTATTTAACTTTACTAGATAGTTTAGGTTCGTATTGTTTCCTAATTGGTTCAGCCTCTAAATCAGGAACATTCTCACTAAGTGATTGGTGTTGCCTATCAGGTATAATGGACTCGGATTGAGTTTCCTTGATGATTTTGAAATTGACTTCATATTTTCATGTCCACGTCTTTCGTCATTACTCACATCCAATGCATCATCTTATTAATCAACTGGCCCAGTTTGTGAGTTATGGTTGCTAAGGTCCAAACTTTCACTCCTTACATTTTTCACATCTTGAACAGCATAGTCATGAGTCTAGATTTCTTTCTGACAATAATCTCCTTGAAGTTTAGACTAAAAGGAAAAATACATCACATCTTCATGAAAAACATCCATCGTTACAAACATTCATTAAGTTAGAGGATGACAATAATGATACCTCTTCTGATGAACATCATACCCAATGAAAACACAGTTTAATGCCTGAGGAGACAACTTGTTGTGTTGATGTGTAAGGAGATGTACAAATACAACACAACCAAAAGTATGAGGAGGTAAGTTTGTGATCGTCGAAATATTCATTGCTTTAGCAAGAGCCTGGAGTGGGGTCTAGAACTCAATAGAGTTGGAGGGTGCCCGGTTGATAAAGCAAGCAGTAGAAGTAAGTGTTTCTCCTTAAAAGGATAACGACATATGAGCTCATATTAATGAGGGATAAACAACCTCTAATAAGTGCCGATTTTTCCGTTCAGCAACATCATTTTGTTGGGTTGTGTTGGGACAAGTAGTTTGATGAATAATACCATGTGTTGCCAAGTATTGCTGAAGGTCAAAACTTTGATATTCTCTTCCGTTGTCACTCCGGAGAACGTGGACCTGTGCACTATACTGAGTACGAATCATTTTGTAAAATCTTTGAAATATCAAATTGACCTCCCTTTTGGATTTCATTACACATACCCAAGTCATCCTTGTACAGTCTCCAATAAAAGTAACAAACCAACGTGATCCACCTAAAGTAGTAACATGTGATGATCCCTAGACATCAAAGTGCATAAGCATAAAAAGATTTGGACTTTTATTCAATTTTATTGGAAATGAAACCCGATGACTTTTTGACAGTTCACAAACATCACAACGGAAGTTACAAATATCATTTTTTTTTTCAAACAAGCCAGGAAAACATTTCTTCAAGTAACCAAATGAAGAATGTTTTAGACGTTGATGCCATAACCAGATGTCAAATTTCTACTTGTCCTTTCCAAAGTAATCTATTGTTAAAGCTTGACGTAATATGGTAGAACTTTCTAATTCCAAATCCAAGCAATACAACTTCCCCCGTTTAATACCACAACCAATCGCCTGGTTTGTTTGAATGCTCTTAAACACACAAAATTCAGGCCAAAAAATACCACACAAAATAAGGCTTTAGTTATTTGGGAAATTGACAACAAGTTATAATTAAGGGATGGAACAACTAAAACATAATCTAATTTTAAAGTATTTTTTAGGACTAATTATCCTTCCCCAATGACCTGGGTGGACTCACCATTGGCAGTAGAAACAAATTTTTGTAAGGATGATTTCAGGTGAGAAACATGCCTAGAATCAAATGTCATATGATCAGTAGCACCAAAATAAATTACCCATGCACTATTAGAAACAAATATACACATATGTAAAGACTTACCATTATTTCCAACAGTGGCTACAAATGATAAGGACTATTCGTCATCTTTTTTCTTTTCCACAACTACATCAGTAGAACTTCTCTTTGAATTATTCTTCTTTTCATCTCGACTATGATCCCACCAGTTTGGATATCCAACCAATTCAAAACATTGGCTTCTGGTATGACCAGGTTTATTGTAGTGTGTACACTTATTTTCAGCATTGTTGGGCTTGCCGGGTTTAGTATGTGCATGCTGGCTTTTATTTTGAGCTACCATTGCTGAAGTTTCAGCGTTTCCCTATTCTCCTTTCAAGGTAGTATGTCATACTGCTCTTGTCGAACCTTCGAGTAACTTTCTTCCAAATTTGGAACTAGGTCTTTGCGAAGAATTTTTCCACAGATTTATTCAAACTCTCCACCTAATCCTGCAAGAAATATGTGAACCCTTAATTGCTCAACAGATTTCTAATATCCTATTTTTTCATCAGGATCTTTCATGACCACTTTGTTGTCGTGATTTAATTCTTGAAATATTTCTGTCAACACCCCATAATACATAAAAAGTGGCTTTCCATTTTGTTTAGCAGTAAAGGCTTTATGATGTAACAAGAAGACAAGTAATTCATCACTTCCATCATAGAAGGCTTTGGAAAGAGCATTCCAGATTTCGTGCGAAGTGGATATGCGTAGGTAGTGTTTCATAATCTCAGGAGACATGGACATCAACAACCACCTTTTTACCTTCTGATTTTCAGCATACCACTTTTCATACCCCTCGTCTAACTCTTTTGGTGGTTTTTTCTTACCAAGAATATAGGAAAGTTTTTCCTTCTTAGCAATGTGCATTTCCATTAGCTGATACGACACATCATAGTTCAATTCAGTAAGAATAATTCCTGCATTGAAAGCTCCATCAAATTGAGCAATAATCGGTTTTGACCATAATGGTTCTGCCATTTTTTTCTTATTTAAAAAAATTTTTTTTTGACATTGATATAAAAAAACAAATTAAGAGAATAGTTGAAACACAAACTCTCTAAATGTCGACAATATCATCAACGACATCCCCTCCCGGCAACAACTGGCGATCAGTTTCTAGAGCAATTAGGTGAAATAAACGGTCGGAAGAATCGTTGACGTCGTGTCTATTGTTTGGCAGCCTACCGACATCCTTGGTCCACCTCGGCTTAGTGGTGAGTGGCGGAGTAGAGCAACAATTTCTGATTATAAAGACTGATGATGACAATAGATTAGTATTGTCAACGTCAAATCGGTGGTGTCCAGTTTCGGGATTTTGGCAATTTTATCTTCTCGACGACCACTGGACTTCAATGATAATTTTTTTTGTGTCAACGACAAACCATTTTTGGCGTCGGCTTCGAGACTTTGGCGATCAGTGACAATCTAATCGGCTTCTTCTCCTAAACAGATCTGGACTTGGTTAGTGATGGGATAATTGTAGAATCGGTCGATTACTGGAATAGTTGTGGAATGGTTGTAGACTGCTGGAGATGGTGGCTGGATTAGTTTTCGATTGGGATTCTTAAGGTGTTTTTGTTGTTTGCAATGGAAAAAGTTGGTGGTTGGGTTTGATTGGTTTTAGTGCTTGGTTTGCGGTCATTTTCTCCTTCTCGAATTGATGACGGCATGAGGGATGGTTACTCGCCGGTATATTTTTTTGGCGGTTGCTCTATGATGGCAATTATTTAGATCAAAGAACCTTGCTCTGATATAACGATTATTTGAAGAATTGTATCTTCAATTCATGATTTTTAATAACATATTACAAACTTATATAAAGAGAATACAATCTACTGAATCTCCTAATTATGTCAGGTACCATGTTTAACATATTACACAATATACGACCTGACATAATTAGGAGATTACTGAATATTTAGAATATCTTAACATTATGTGGATCCAATCTATTAACTGTAATACACTTGGAAAAGTGAAGTGATCTTCCAACCCCATTAAATTTATCAATAGCCCCATGTTTGGGAAAAAAATTGTAACTAGGAAAAAAAAGTATTATATTTTATACATTTATTTACAGTATTACCCTCATCTTCATCATTGCAAAATTGCAATCTCAACTAAGAGTAAGACTAGGTTTACAATCATTTCTCACAACAATCTCTCACAAACAACTCATCCAACAACTCCCATTACATCAAAACACCAAAAAAAATTGGACCCTTAGATTAACCCATTGTGAGAGATTGTTGTGAGGATTGTTGTCAACCTAGTTTTATTCCTCAACCAAAGTGTATTACTGAATAAACATTCCCACTCCATGAATCCACAAAAGTTTATTGAAGTAAAAAATTCAGGAAAATTTACATTATATATTCTTCTAAAAACATTTAAGAAAATTAATACTCCTTGCTAAAACAAATGAAATGAAAAATTATTATTGAAAAAATGGAGAAAAAATAGTTCATATCTTTAAGAATTTAAGAAAATGGTAATATGAAACTAAAAGATGATTGTTTTGCTTTCTTAAATGTAATCAAAAAATCAAAGAAAAGGAGAAATGTATATTTAAGAATTTAAGAAAATTGTAATTATGAAACTCAAAGATCTCTATAGTCAATAAAGCCAACAACTTCTCCTTTCTCTTTCCGTTGATGGACTACATACCCATTTAATTTATGTTAGGGTACCAATCAAACTATCAAATCAGGTGTCAAAGTGTTAGAGAGATAGAGAGTAAAGGGAGAGCTAGAGAAAAGTAGGGATTCTCTCAGGGATTGTGTGTGTGCTGAGAATGGGTGTACTAAGGTTTTAGGACTAAGGTTATTGGGTTTAAACTTAAGCTATATGTTTGTACTAATTGTCTATTTTTCTTAGTGACTTCTCTTTCGTGGAGGTAGGTTTGTTTTGTTGAACCACATCAAATTAGTGTGTGTTTTCGTTACTATTTTCTTTCTTATATTATTATGGTTGCCCATTAAACTTTGATCAAATGGTGAGATAAACCGATTTTACAACATTTTCATATGTCGTTGCTCTCTTAAGTTTAATCTTTCTTTCATAATCTTTGTTAACGTAACTATAAATTCTTAAATTTACAACTTTATCCATATTTTACAATTTTATTTCATGTGAATAGAGGGTGGGGGCTATTGATTAGGGATATAAAAAATACTTGGGCCTGGGGTGGCCTGGCATAGGCATATATATTACACCTGGGGTATATTATACAAAGATATATAAAATATCATAAAGCCCCTTATGTAAATTTTTATATTGACCATTGCTAAATACATTTCTATTATATTTAAAAAATATATACATCTTTAAACCTCATTTAATACTGAAAATAGCCTTGCTTATTAGGTTTTTTGTTTGCAACCCTTTTCCTTAATTAGGTGTTTTGTTTACATCCCTTTTCCCCTATTTCAAACTTATTTAGGGTTTTTGTTTATACCAGTTTTTCCTAGTTTCAAACTTAATTAGGTTTTTTTTAACCCTGACCAATTAGAAACAAAAAGAAATAGAAACATAGTTCCAATAAAGGGAACCCATGGACCATATTCTTCTCCAATCTGAGTTTTGCTCACGTCGCGAATGAATTCAAGGACATATTCGAAGAAATTTTGACCAGCAGTCGGAATGGTTTGTGGATTCCGAACAGCTATAAGGGCTGACCCTAATAAGATAGCAATTACAACCCAAGAAGTAATAAGTACTTGGGCATGGACTTGGAAACCTCCTATTTGCCAATAAAAGTGTTGGCCTACTTCCACGCCGGATATCTCGTATAACCCCTTTAGTGGGTTGATGGAACATGATATAACATTCATATTGCCCTCTGACAGAAATCGAATTTTAAAAGGAATTATTTTGATTCAACCATCTCCTTTTCGACTTGTCTACTTGAATTGGATATTTTGAATCCCGCCAATCACATAATATCCACAGTTTTTTTATTTCTTTTTTTTGTGCGATTCAGGACTTGTAACCGATTCCCTAAATCTAGGGAGTTACCAAAAAAATTGATTTATCTTATTTAGTTATCTTATTATTAATCAAAAATTTCGTATATAGCTAGAACGACCCTCACAAATTGCGAATACTAATTTGTTAAGAATTAATCGGATTGAAGCTATAGCATCATCATTTGCGGGAATCGAAATATCTGCGAGAT
>WYDK02060536.1:0-12085 GCA_009867345.2 Toxicodendron radicans | reverse complement strand
CGTGGTTTAGAATAACCAGCAATGAATAATAAAAAATGCACAAAATAAAGAACAAGACAATTTTTAAAGTGGTTCAGCCTCTAGAATCAGTGTCTACGTCCACTATAGTTTTACTGCTCTTATTAACTAAAAATTTTGTAACCCCTTTTTCAATAGGAAGAGGGGGTATTTATAGTGTTACAATGATTATATATGGTAAGTGAGCCCAAAATGGAATTACAATTTCAAAAGGAAGTAAATCTCGAATATTCATGGATTGGGCGATCAGATTGGAATTTAAATCAGATTATATCCCGATTCTTGAGGGATAAGGCTTATTGTATCTGCTAGCTATCGTCTTGGCGAGCTGATTCACTTCTAGCGACCTTGATCTTCTTGTCGACCTCCTTGTGACTGAATCGAGTCCTCTATCTATTGAACTCTTACTGACTATCCCTTCATGTCGGGCAATATCTGGGCAAGCTCGCCCTAAACGTTTTCGACTTCTCCATCAATGTCCGACTTAGGCAGACTCCTTACAAAAAACCTCGCTCAACATCTCCCCCCAGTGTTTGGAGGTTGCTTGTCGGGCTTCGAACACTGTTGTTAACTGAGCTCGCTGCCTTGGGATATTGAATCGTCCATCTCGATGACTGTCGAGCTGTCTTGTCTCATTAAATGCGGTTGTTTTACTTGTCACATAACAGTTGGCCACGCGCGAGAATTTTGCCTTGTGCGTCAGCGGTTATTATTACTCTGCTCGACGGTTACACTTCTTTCTCGGATCTTTGACACGTGTCGGGCTTGGACGGTTCAGGTCGCTCCCACGTTGAATGGTTAGGATTACTCGACTTATTCAACGGTGGTGATCAGTTCCCGCCCCATTCGAATTTTCCTATAAATAGGCAACTTCTCCTATTCATTTCCTTTTACTTCTACTGATATTTTCTTGTGCAAAGGAGAGAAATTTTTCCGTCGAAGCAACTGCTCAGGCGACCTTTCCCAGTGATCCTAATCGTTCTTCTCTTCTGGTGAGTGACTTTCAATCCGTCTTGGTTTTGGTTTTTGATATTGTCTCGCTAGCATGGTGTGTTTAGCTTTTATAGGAGTAGTGATAGGATAGTCTGGGTTTCTCCCCGAGAAGAAAAACCCGAAGTGACCACTCCGTCACCGGATTCCATTGTCGGAATCTGAGTTTTAGGATTAGGTTCGTGAGCTAGCTTTAATTCAATGAGCTCAACATCAAGCTCTCTTAGGCACCTGGTCCGATTACAAGTGTCTATGTTCTCGGCTTATAGGCTCGATCGTAACACTTGCTTATTCGTGTTTCAGGTGTCTTAAGTTACCATGTCAAAGTCATTCTTTAGCTCCAGCATCGACGTGTTGTTTGGGGATACTAATGCTCGCTCGGATGCGGGCTCCAGTAATAAGCTAGACTATTACTCAGAAGTTATGAACCCGCTAACCCCCACAGTTTTGAAAAAACAACTGTCCTCCTCGATAACCGGGGAAGACCTTGAAAGAATACTTAAACAGTACGCAATAGAGACTCCGCTCATGTTACCGACGGGGTACTTGAGGAAAATGCAACTAGCGGCTCAAACCTGGATTCCTTTTTTTTTTTTTTCATTGCTAATTTGTGACATGTGCCTATAGGATCAAAAATTGTAGTCAGTCCCACTAGTTATGAGAACAAACTGGCCAAGAAGAAAAAAGGGGTCTCGACTGAGGGAATTAACATCGACCCCAAACTAGTGTTGACCACTACCAAGGTCCCAACTACTCCAGCGACCAAAGTGATTGCTCTAGCGGCCCCTGTTGCCATGGAAACAGTTGGAATGAAATGGCCCAGAAGCGAGCATCAAAGCGCTCCAAGTTCAAAAAATGTGGTGAAGGAGTCCGCCACGCGCCCCAAGGAAACGTCCACAACTGAATGGTTATCGAGCTCCAAGGGTCAAGGCTCGAAGTCTTTAAAAATCACAGATAAAGGAAAGGGAGCGGAAATTTTGGCTTGCTCTCAAGAAGAGCTCGAAGAAGCGGAGTTGGATGCACTTATCCTTTCTCTTCCTGAAAAGAACACCACCGGGGCGAGGGTGACGATGGAGTCGGTCACCGATAAACTCTTGCATGATTTCAAGAATCTTCCCGCTCAAAACTAGCTTTAAAATACGGCTAAGGTTATGAGCAAGGTAGAATAATTGACTAACCCCGCCCTTTTACATTTTCTTGTTGTCGTGCTTCTTATTAATAATTTGTTGTCTTTCAGGCGTACTGTATGGTCACCCATCTTTACCAGGAGCACTACGACACTCTGGAGGCCCTCAGTGAGACTATTTGTGCGGCCCTGCGTCCAAAAGATGACGCATGGGACAAAGTCCACGACCTTCAAAAGAAAATAAAAAGGTTGAAAACCGAGTTGGAGACTTCTAAAATGTCCAGTGATAAGGCGAAAAGAGAATTTGAGGACAAGCTCGCAGCTTCTGAGGTTACCAGAAATAAAGTTGTTGCCGAGAGGGACGTCTTTGGCGTCGAAATGGGGAAACTTGTGGCTGTAAACGAGAAACTTGCGACTGATATGAAGAAATCTGAATCATGCACGCTTTTTCTTGACAAAGAGTTGAATGATAAATCTCACAACCTGTTTAACAATAAACAGTCGTATGGCGAGAAAAAAGGTCAAAGTGGTCCACCTCAGAGCCACTGTTAGGGAGGCCAAAAGAAGGTACAACGTCGACCTTTGGGAGACATCGCTAAATCTCGTAACTATGATGTTCAAGGCAGACCTCGACAAATATTTCTCCTTTCTGCCAAAACAATATCGGACTGAGATTGATCGACTTCGATGCGAAGCTTCTGGGGGTACCTTTGTATACCCGTAGGATAATGAGCCCACACCTGATGAGGCAGAAGCAGATGAGCCTAAAGCTAAGGACATTAATTCGGAGAGCAGTGAGTCCGAAGAGGACGCAGACTATGATTTTGCCGATAATGAAGCTTCAGATGCGGCGGACACTACCGCTCTTTCTCAGCCCGCCCTAGATGATGGGGACGCCATTACTCCTGTTGCATAATTTCTTCTTTTTACTTGTTTTTATTTTTCTTTTGTGTAATTGCTCGCGTTTCACGAGCTTTACTTTTGTAATGAAATCGAACATTTTTATTTAAGCAAGTTATCACTTTACTTTAAAGTTTTTTAACTCTTTGATAACGTTCGAGCTATTGTGTTTCTTCGAAGTCGATCTGTTTTGACTTTTGTATTTACTTTGAGATCTTTCCCAAAATTTTCCAAGTGATGAAAGATGCCTTGCACTTACGACGACATTGAGTTTGTGTTTAGACACGCCTCAAGTCTTGGTTGCGGAAGTTTTATTTGACCTTTCTCGACGCGTTTTTCTCGGTTAACTTCTCGAGATCCAGATCGTCGGGTAACGGGGAATTAATCCCAGGAGTTCATTTTTTGGCGTTGTTAATACCATTTCACCACACAAGCTCAGACTTTAGATTATTTATAATGGAACTCGTCTTGTAGCGCGGTTAATACCATTTCGCCGAGCGAGCTCATACTTTAAATGCTTTACAAGAATTAAAATGCCAAGTACAATTTTTAATTGGATAACCGCGTTTATTGATAATAAGGGGCATACTCTGCCCTATTACAATGGAAGATAAAAGAAATTATAAATGAAACTCAATTTAGTTGAGCCGAGATTATTGATAGTACCTCCTTAAGTGCCCAGCATTCCAAGCTCGCAAAATGGCCGTTCCATTCCAATATTCAAGGTGAAAAGTTCCCGACTTGATCTTTTCAGCAATTCTAAATGGGGCTTCCCACTTTACGCCGAGCACCCCCTAGCTCGACTCTTTCGTGGCGGGGACTACTCTTCTGAGCACTAGCTCTACCTTCTCAAACTCTCGATTTTTATCTTTGGAGTTGAAATATCGCTTAGCTTGCTACTGGTAAGAGGTGAACCTTATTTGCGACTTTGCTTGATGCTCGTCTATCAAATCGAGCTTTAGTCTTAGCAGGGAATCATTAATGTTTTCGTCCTCGGCCTCAACATGCCCATTTGCTTGCGGTCGATAAACGGTCGAGAAACTCTTTTTAATGCCCAATCCTTCACAAAAAGAAATGAACTCCTCACTATCGAACTGTTTCTCATTGTCAGTTATGATAGTGTGAGGGAGCCCGAATCTGCAGATGATGTTCTTGTAGACGAAGTTTTTCATTACGCTTGGTGTCACTGCGGCCAAGGGCTCGACTTCTACCCACTTTGTAAAACAATCAACCGCCACCACAAGAAACCACACCCCGCTCTTTCCTTGGGGTAGCCGGCCCACCAGGTCGATTCCCCAAACCGTAAAAGGCCACAGACTGGTTAATGTAGTGAGCTGTTGTGGTGGTACCCGCTGAATATCTGACAACCTCTGGCACCTGTCACATTTGCAAACAAAATCCGCTGCATCTTCATATACAGTTGGCCAATAGTAACCTTGGCACAACACTTTATAGGCGAGGGCTTGCCCACCAGAGTGGTTCCCGAATATCCCTAAGGATGTAGTCCGCATTTTCTCTGTTAATACATTTTAGCAGAGGCGTATCATATCTAATGGGCAAATTAAAATACCTCGCAAGTGTACGAGTGGTTGTCGTAGCACAGTGTGCAAAAGGCAAGGGTCGATTCCACAAGGATTGGATGTGCTTTAGTGATCCTAATAACTAGGCCTCGAGGAAAGAATGAACATAAAAATAACAAAACATAATTAACATTAAACGAATATAAAATCTAACTCCTTAAAGAAAAGTCTAGGTATTTAACTCATCAATCATTCGGCTACGTGTTCTTCACCAAACTACTATTTTCTCTACTTTTTTCTACGGTTTGCACTGCTGTATTTTCAGGGTATTGATATCTAACACTAAGCCTTGGGCATTACTATAAGGCGTTCGGAATTAACCCACTTTCTACACCCATTAAGAGCTAGAGTACTAAACAAAGAACCAATTCGCATTCGGCAGGGTGTATGCTCGAACACGAATCATCCATTCACTAGAGCCAATTGTTGGGCAAAATGTCTCTCAATTCTAAGGTATTACCGAATGGCGTTCAGGATTAACCTAGTGTTTTCATCACTAACCTAGCTAGGGCGTATAGTCTAACCTAGTGAACAAAAACTCATTATGAACAAGACATAAACCAAGTTGTATTTGGTAGAGCGTATACTCTAATAGAACTCAATCAATCAATACCCAAACTCATCTCATACAATCAATTAACAAACATCAAGGTTGATCAAACCCTAACATAATCTAAAAATTGAATTAAACACAATGAATCAAGAACATGTTTGAATAGATTAAGCAATAGAATATGTTAAACACAAGCCTTCAATTAGATTTCATCAAATCCCTAGAATTACAAACTTACTACATAAACATAAAAGTAAATATTACAATAAAATAATCTAATTACATAAAAGAAAAGAAAGATTAAACCTAAAATTCATGAAGAACAAGGAGAACAAGGAGAGCGAGAGAGTCTCCCTCTCTCCTCGCTCAAAACTCCCTCCTCTCTCAAAACTCGCTTCTTTCTCTATAAATGCTCCAAGGCCACCTCTCTCTCCAAATGGGTCGGGTCGGGATCCCTTTTTCAAATAACAAATTTTTCCTTTTATACTAACCCTAAAACCCTAGTAAAAGAACTGAGACGAAACTCAACGTTTCAATTTTCTAGACCTCGCCGCGTCAAAGACACAAAAACACGATGATTTCATGATTCCAGAAGGTTTGGCACCGCGGTGACATAGAAGTGTCGCCACGGCGAAGAACTGCTTTCTTTGATACTGAATTTACGGATTTGTCATTTTGAGCTGCTTCTCTTGGATCTTCAATCTCTTTGGTTTCCACAAGGTGCTGATGCATCCAGAACTCTTCTAACCGACTCAGAACTTCACCAAACTTCTGAACGTCACTTTTCATTGCATAAACGCTAAAAAATGTCACATTTCGCTCCATAAAAAACATTTTTTCCTAAAATAGAAAATAAACACAATTAAGTAGCAATCAGGATCAAAACCAATTTGAAAGCACTTGAAAGTCCTAGTAACTTAAGCACAAAACAATATAAATCTAGGCTTATCAATATCCCCGTTTGTACAACTGATCATTGATAAGAACAGATCGGGCTGATTTTGCCCGCAAAGTTCGTGCCTCATTCTTATCCTCGAGCAATTCTTTTAAATAGGCCTTGATTTGATCCATCCTACTGTATCGGCTGATTACCTACATTATTCTCTCTGTCGGGCTGATTCTTGACCTCTAAAGGATTTTCACTGGTATTGATTCTACAAATTCATCTTTCATTGAGAAAGCCAGGCAGGCTAGAGCGTCAACCACTGAAATATGTTCCTTTGGAATCTGCTGGATATTATAACTTTTGAATAACTCTAGCTTAAGCTTTACCCTCTGCAAATAGGCGGTCATTCTCTCCTCCTTCGCCTGATATTCTCCTGTCACTTGATTCACTACAAGCTGTGAGTCACTTAGAAATATGAGTGACTCCATTCCCATCTCTTTTGCCAGCTCAATGCCCACCAATAGGGCCTCATATTCTGCCTCATTGTTTGATATGGTGAATCCGAACCTGACAACAACCCGAAACTTCACTCTTTTGGGGTTTTGTAACAACAATCCAGCTCCAACCCCTCTCATATTCGAGGAACCATCAACATACAACTTCTACTACCAGTTCAACTCTGCCTTAGCTATTTTCGAGGCAATAATCTCCTCGCTATTAGACTCCACTGGTATCGCTTCCTCCCCTAGCTGATAAGAAAATTCATAGATAAAATCAGCTAAAGCCCGACCTTTGATTGCTGCTATTGGTAAATACTTGACATTGTGCTGGCTCAGTTCTAGTGACCATTGAATCAATATGTCCGATGCTTCAGGCTTTTAGAGCACTTTCCTCAAACGGGAAATTGGTCAGGACATGGATAGTGTGTTCTTGGAAATAAGGCCGCAACTTTCTTGATACCATAATCAAAGCTAAGACATTGACGGCGAAGAATGACACGCTTGATACAAAAGAAAGGGCTCACTGAAAATAAACTTTGATAACAGAGAAGGCTGACCGATGTGCTTCTTTAACTCCTGGATGACTTTCTCGCACTCTTACGTCCATTAAAATTTCTTGTTTCCCTTTAACACCTAAAAATGATAAACATCTATTTGTTGCCTTGGAAACAAATCTACTGAGGGCGGCAACTCGCCCCGTCAAACTCTTAACCTGTTTGACTTTTGACGGGCTCTTCATGTTAATCAATGCTTAAATTTTATCGGGATTGGCCTCCACACCCCGCTAATTCACCATGAAGCCCGAAACCTTTCATGAACTCAAGACAAATGCACATTTTTATGGGTGTAAGTGTATCCGATTTTTTCTGAGGACCTCAAACATTTCTGCCAAATGCCCGATGTGATCTTTTGCTTCTTTTGACTTCACCAGCATATCGTCAATATAAACCTCCATGGTTTTTCCGATCTGTTCGACGAACATCATGTTGACCAACCGCTGATAGGTGGCCATTGCATTCTTAAGCCCGAAGGGCATCACTTTGTAGCAATTGAGGTTGTGGTCTGTAATGAACGAGGTGTTTTCCTCGTCGGGCTGATATATGGGGATCTGATTGTATCCCGAGTATGCATTTATGAAGCTAAGGAGTGTGTGCTCGGCCGTTGTATCGATGAGCTGGTTGACTCTAGGAAGTGGGAAGTTGTCTTTCGAGCAAGCCTTGTTCAAATTAGTGAAGTAGACGCAAGTCTACCACTTGCCATTCCACTTTTTCACCAACACCGGATTAGCGAGCCAATTAGGATACCTCACTTCCTTGATGAATTTGGTGTTTAATAACTTGTCAACTTCGTCTTTCAGTGCCTAGGACAGCTCCACATCTATCGACCTTTTTTTTGCCGAATTGGTTTTGCTGCAAGGTCGAGGTTCAATCTATGGCACATTACGTCGAGGTGAATGCCCTCCATGTCCACATGTACCCAGGGGAACACATCT
This sequence comes from Toxicodendron radicans, assembly GCA_009867345.2. Classification (NCBI taxonomy): domain Eukaryota; kingdom Viridiplantae; phylum Streptophyta; class Magnoliopsida; order Sapindales; family Anacardiaceae; genus Toxicodendron; species Toxicodendron radicans. Next base: position 4,040 of record WYDK02060536.1, on the reverse strand, counting down.
AGATTCTTTTTTAGGAACCCGACCAAACAGTCCGCTTGTACCTCATTCAGCCCACTCCCAATTTTCAATACCTTTATGGGGTCTTCGTCACTAACTGAGATATCCCGTAGTTCTTCAATGGGGGCCTGCTGCGGGATCTTCCTTGTGAATACAAGGATCAATTGAATCCTTAAGTGGTCCATCGTTTGGGGTTTGCAGGCTGGCTTCTGCAATTACCATCGTTTTAATCATGGGCCATCTGGTGGCTGCGACCATAGCGGCGTTGTAACAGCTTTTGGCATCATCAGTTGAGCCTTTGCGAACACCGATTATGTTATCAGTCGGGAATTTAATGGCTCGACAGCGAACTGGATCCACCATTTCAAAATCGTCCAAGAATGGTCTGCCTAAAATTCCATTGTAAATTATCGGACAGTCATATGAAGGTCTATTGTCCCCTTCGAAAGTATGCTATCTCCTGTGAACCTGCAAATGGGTATTGAGCATGGCTTCAAATGTCGTTCTGTGAATCTCATCTCACATAACACTCCCAAGAATAGAACATTCATTGTGCTTCCATTGTCTATCATTAATCGGAATACCTGACTATTCTCTATCATTGTTGTCACCACTATCGCATCGCGAGTGTACTTGGGGTACTCTTCGCACTCTTCTTTGGTGAACCCAATCACCTCCTTGTCCACCATTGGCCTTTTTTACGACCTTGTTCCTACTACCATCAATTTGGAGACTAAACCGTTTTTGGCCTCTCGAGCATCTCTCTCCCGAGCATGCCTTGAGTTACCTATTGAGCTCGGCCCGCCATAGATCACATAGACTCTATACCCGCCAGGTGGTGGTGGTGGTGGCGGGCTCTTCGACTTTTCATTTTTAGTCGGCTTTTCTGTCGTCTCTACTCTTTCTTCCTTCTTCACAAAATCTCTCAAGTGCCCCCTCCTTATCAACTCCTCGATTGCATCTTTTAAATTTCGGCACTCATCAATATTGTCCCCAATATCTCGATGGAAACAATAGTATTTCTGCGTGTCTCGTCTGAACGATGAAGCTTTCATCTTCATGGGTTAGGGACCTTTCCTCAGTTCGTTAGAGACCTCGTAAATATGGGACAACGAGGTGACTAATGAAGTGTACTCCATGAATCGGGCAATTGATTCTCTCTCACGTAACTCTTGTTTCGGTCTCTTATTGAGTCGGGGCTTTTCGATCTGATCCTAAACCCTTCTCTTGTCTATCGAGTGATCTAGTCGTTGTTCAATATTATTGCCCGACGGGCACCCTTTCATGGTTGCTAGGGAGCTCTCTACCCGTTGATGTCTTGCAGCCATTTTGTAGAATTGTGCCAAACTTACATTGTTGTCTTTCAAGAGCTCGTTCCAGAATTCTGTTTGCGGACTTACCCCTGCCACCAACAAAGTTTTGATCGACTCTTCTAGGGTGTTGACAACCTTAGTCTGCTCACTCTGAAACCTTCTTAAATATGAAGTTAGAGTCTCGCCCTTCTCCTTGTGAATATTGCTCAAATAATTGAGCGGCATTGAGAACTATATCCTCACTTGGAACTGTTGTAGATACAGTGAGGCGAATTGTTGCCACGAGTGTATGGAGCTCGCGACTAACCTTTTGTACCACTTCTTGGCGTCTCCCACCAAGGTTACTGCAAAACACCGACACTTCACCAAATCGGAGACCTAATGCAATTCAGTGAAGTCATTGAATGCGTCGAGGTGCTCATTTGGTTCCTCGTTGCCGTCATATTTCATTTATGGTGCCCTGAATCCCAAGGGAAGCGGTGCCTGGTGAATTTCTTCGGAGAATAGCGAGCTTAAGATTGATTCTGCCCAATTAGCTTTCTCTTGCCAGGCTTTTAAATCATCCAACATTTTTTTCACTTGCTCGAGCTCATTTGCAAGGAATGGAAGGTTTTGAGCCCTGTTGGCCCTCTGCTCGACCAAACGACTACTAGATCAAACGTTGGAATAAGAGGACTTTGAGCGCTTATGGGCAACTCAGTACCCTGCTAACTGGGATACTAAGTACTATCGTACGCACTATCCTGCTCATGGTGCTGATTAAAATTAGAGCCCTGGGAGTTGTGGTTTTGGCCCGAGGGGCGGACCTGCCTTGGGCATGGGTTAAGACCTGGACGCGTGTTACCTCTTCGCTGTTTAGAGTGAGTGTTCATGGGTGGATCAATCTCACCCATGACTTGCTTTCCAAGCCGCCTCCCCAGCTTGTTGGAAGGGAGAGGTGCTTGCCTTCTGGTGAAATGGGCAGGAGCTCGTTGAGATCTTCCGGGCGAGGATGACCTTTAGTGATCAGTCCGTTGTTGACTTTGCCCGGTCATGATTGGCTCAGTGAAAACAGGCCTATCGAGCTCTGCTTCCTACGCTCTTTTTATCCCTGTCATATCATGCTACATAACCTGCACTACATTGGTCAGAGATTTAATCATATTCATCAGCTCACCGTGTTCTGGGTTGGAAGGTCCAACCCCAGGGGTCTCGGTGATTAGCGGTAAATGGTTGTCGCCTTCTTGTTGAGAAGGATTTGTGTTTTCACGCTCGTCCTTCAGATTTCTGGATGTTCTTGTACAGGCCAAGTCTGTTAAATTGTTTGCTTAAACGGAACTGTTGCTGTTGAAAATTGACCCTCCTTCTAGGGCCAAAATGTTGATGCAGAAAATTGCACCAACCAGAGTGATTCAGTTGACCTTGATCGAAATCGGAACTGGAACGGATGTGCTCGTGGTTTAGAATAACCAGCAATGAATAATAAAAAATGCACAAAATAAAGAACAAGACAATTTTTAAAGTGGTTCAGCCTCTTGAATGAGTGTCTACATCCACTATTAATTCTCCATTGGAACTTTTAATTAATTAATTCTAATTTATTAGATTTCTAATCAATTACAATTGTAACAATTCTAAAAATTCTAATTAATTAGAATTCGAATAAATTACATTCAATTAATCAATTCTAATCAAGTCTAATTAATTCTAATTATAATAAATTTTAATTATTTAGAATTCTATTCAGTTTTATTATAACAATTCTAATCAATTAATCAATTTCAATCAATTAATTAGAATTAATATAATTAGAATCAATTTTAATTAATTGATTAAAAATGTTATAATTAGTATTGATTAAAATTAAGTAGAATTTATTAGAATTAATTGGAATTGATTAAAATTAAGTAGAATTTATTAGAATTAATTGGAATTGATTAAAATTGATTAACTGATCAATTAATTATAATTCTAATCAACTAATCAATTCTAATCAATTCCAATCAATTAATCAATTCTAATTAATTTTAGCTGATTAATTGATCAATTAATTAGAATTGATTATAATTCTAATTAACTAGAATTGATTAATCAATTGTAATTAGAATTAATTATAAATTTTGATACATGACTTAAAACATTAAATTGTAGGATGTTAATTTGATAGAAAATCTATTCAAGGAAAAAAAAATATTATATATGAACGGGACAAGGCGGGACGGAACGGGACAGACCAGGGATTGGTCAACCCCGATCCCCATAATTCTTTCTTTATTATAATTATCGTAAGAAAAGTCTTCTACTCTTCTGCTTTAAGGTTGAGTCATATGAATGAAGATGGTAATTAAGTGTTTGACTTTTTTTTCTCCCATTTATTATAAATTAATACACTTCTAAAGAATAAACTGTTTAATTTTATTGGTTAGGCAATATCAATTTCGTATCGACGATCGAGCTATTCAGCTTAATATAATATATTAATATATATAGTTAATTCTGGTGGTTGAATAAATGCAGAAGGAAACACTAATGTGGACGTCAACAAGGAAACATACCGGTGTTGTATGTTTGCGTATTTAATGTTAATACCTTACATTTTGCCATTCCAAACAAGAAAGCGAAAGGATTGTCCATATCTAATTATTATCAAGCCACCATTTTTTTACTTCTCTAGTGACAAATATTACATTATTTATAATTTAAAACATTTTAAATGATAATTTTTTTACTTACTCCTGGAAGTTTGCGAAT